>VDFB02282279.1:579701-594696 GCA_007258455.2 Sequoia sempervirens | reverse complement strand
TATACATATTGTATATAGATATATATATATATATATATGTATATAGATATATGTATATGTATATTTAGAATATATGCATGTATAAATGTATATATATGTATGTATGTATATATATGTATGTATATATGTATGTATATATGTATGTATATATATATATATAATCCTAGCATTGTGGTGCAATGGTGCAACAAGAACTAAATGCAATATTCGATGTTGCAATGTGGGAAAGTATACTCCAAAATATGCAAGAAAATATATTGGTTCAGTTGCATTGTCAGAAGAGCCATTGCAACATTATGAATATGTTACACATACTGCATGATAAAATGCTTTGTTCTTAACAACATATCAATGCTACATCATTGAATGTTATGGTTGTATTGTAGTGATTTTCTCACAACATAGAAAATACATGTACATTGTAATGCCCCGTCTTAATAACCTAAGAACGTTGCAATTGTGTAATAAAGGTGTAATAATTTTTTTTTTTAAGTATTAATATTAAGTTAATTAATTGCATACATTCTTAGGTTAAGCGACGTTACACTACTTTGAGTTTTCCATAAGTGACTTAAGTATTTCGCATTGCACATTTAATTAATAACATAAAGATAAACATTGCATAATAATAGATTTTCATTCATGTTAACATAATAAAGTACAAACATGTAATTCCATACATTGCATTTAACCACATATACAATACTCATCCATCTTGATGAGGTAGTTCAAATAATAGTTACATTTTACAAAAGATCACCTCTTATACATTTGAGGGATGTTTCAAATACAAGCTTACAGTATACAAAGCCAAAATAAACATAGATCCAAGTGCAAGCTCTCCATCCACGAAGCTCTCGATGCCATGATCAAACTGGGGACCCAACGGAGTAAGGTGCACGTTCCACCCAACCATGTGGTACCCGTAGGTCCACCCCCCATGCTAGGAGATAGTAATAAGGTTACCCAGACCTAATCTACTAACCCTAGACACTAGTACAAACAATCTAATGGTTACATTGCTTCCAGATTCTTGACAATTGAATTTACTACAAATACAAGGTTAACTGTTATTCTAGGTGGAGTGTCATCACAACAATGCAAAGGTTACCCTAGTGTTTCTTCCTAGGTTCCGGCCCCCAATCCTTGGGTTACCCTGGTAACCTCTTACGAAACCCGGCCCCATTTGCATACTGTTGCGGAATCAAATGTCTTTTATAGGAACAAGACATTGATTTTCCATTCTAGGCCTTCTCATCTTATACTCAAGACTATGGAAGCTCAAGAGTCATAAGAGAGGCATAAAATCTTGTTAAAATTTTTAAATCTAACTACTGTGTTATTTAATTTTCACTGACTTACTTAACTATTTGTAAGTTACCCTGACACCACTTTGTGTGTCGGCCCTTACAAACAGCCACTCCCCTAAACATAACATGGGTTTCTAAGTTTTCATGACTAGGGTTTACCAAGTGCACAAATTATGACTCACAATAACATATAATCCATAACAGTATCAAACACCATGTTTAACTCTTGTACAACCCAAGTCAATTTAAGAAATACTTTTGAAACAATAATACCCCACCATTCTACACAATTTATTCTGGAAGACTTGAACAATTATAACTTTCCTATTTTGTCCAGAAAACACAATAAAACAAATCAAGGAAATTAAATATCTATAATTCGGATATACTAAATCCTCTCAAGCAAAAGACTTAAAATATCAGAATTATTCATCTACAATTTAATTCATTTTCCATTCAATACAAAAATCAGATCTACAATTTGCCCAATTTTCCAATCATATATATTATAATGAAAAAAATATATATAATTCCAAAATAACAATCTATTCGCCACAAAATATCTAAATTATTCAAAATATCTAAATCTAGATATTTAATAATGAAATTCTTTTCAACTTATCATTTAAACAAATAATATATTTTAAAATTTAATATAAATAAATATATACATATATATATATATATATAAACATACATATACATATAATATATTAAGTATTTATAAATTTCGTCATTCATAATATATAAAAGAAAATCGAATTAAATAACATATGTCAAATTCACATTTTACATATATATTAAATCGAATATATTAATAACCAAATGAAATTCGCAGTTTTTTTAACTTTGTTTTAATTTATAACAAAACAAAGACAGGCTCCCACGGGCCTCCCTGTGGGAGGTCGCAGCCCTGCCAGGGCTGCGCCCAGTAGCCCTAAGGCTGTTGTGCACAGCCTTGACAGTTGCGCCCAGGCTGCGGCGTATGGGGAGGGTTTCGACCCTCCCCTAAATCCCATATATTTTTTTAAAAACAAATTAAAAATCATGGATTTAAATTCATCCCATTCGGGATTTTTAATCCTGGAATTTTTATAACAAAATTCGCCAAGATGGTGATTTAATGAAAATAATGTGCATGAATATAAGATTTAGAAATCTACAAGATATATAATATATATATAACATATATATATATACAATTTTGGCCTAAAGAAAGAATAAAAATACGCTTATTATGTAACAGCACTCCACAAAATTTTCTAGTAAACTGAAAATTTACCGGATTTAAACAAATAATTTTTTTCGCACTTCTTATAGTAAAACTGGGAAATTAATCCATTTAACTGTTTATTTATCAAAGCAATTTTTCAATCATTACTCAGCAAAATTCTTCACTAAAAAGTCATTTTCCCAAAAATTCATTTTCTTTTTCATCAAAAACAGAGAGGTACAAATTCAAGAGAAAAATTTTACAGAAAGATTCCAAGATAATTCAAGAATTTACAATAAAGAAAATTCTTTTCAAAAGCATACAACATAAAACACCAGGGAAATACCTGTGAATTGAAGATCTTGATTTTGGAGAGATTCTTGCCTGTAGAACGCAATCTTCCAAATCTTTCTTCAAAATACCAAATCCAATGAAAGCTTTGACAAACCACCAAGAATCCTTTGAAGGATCTTCCAATTCCAAAATCAACCAAAATAAAACAGAGAGATAACAACTTCTAAGAAGATTTCAATTTTATTTTTTTTTAACACAGTAAGAGAATTTTTTGCCAAGCTCTGTTAATTTCCCCGTGAGGAAATTGAATAGCCTCTGTAATTTCCCGAGATCCACAATAACCTCCCGTAACAAATTTTTCAACAACCTCATAAAAGCACTCGCACACTTGTCGAGAAGTTGCAAATATCTTCTCAACAACTTCTCGGCAGTTTTTGCCCTTTTAATTTTGCATGCAAATTTCAATTTTACTTAATTTAAATTTTGAAAACCAATTTTCCATTCACATGCATTTTATTTTTATTTTATTTTATTTTCTAACTTTCCGCAATTTAATTAATTTTCAAATGCAATATAAATTTCACACTTAATAATTTAATATAATTAATTTATTTATTTAATTAAAATAGTTTAATCTTTTTTAAGATCAACTATTTAACCAAATAAGCTAATTAATGAATTAAATTACTAAGCAAGTAATTTCTACTACATTTAAACATTAATTAAATATCAATAATTTAAAACACAATATTCCAACATTAAAATTAACCAAATTTACCTTTTCAAAACGATTTAACCAACAGAAAATAACAATACAACCTATGACTCTAAACTAAAAACAAATAAAGTACTATGACCAAGATTAAAGACTAGGCTAGGGTAAACCAGACTACTATCTCCCGATCAACGTATCCGTTGAGTCTTGACATGCTCAGACCTGATTACACAGGTGGAGTTGGTGTCATGTACCTGCAAATCCTGCAACCAAGCAAATAACATGCATACAAATATATATATAGCATTAAACAGACACACCGTGCGGAGAAAATCACAGATATCGTAGGGCACTCGCAAGCAGGTGATGCGATTCCGTTCTCCACACCAATACAATCCACAGCAAAACTGACAAAAATGAATAACTGTTAGTCGATCATAAACATGTACATAGCAATATCAATTGAAAATAACATCTACGCTAAATCATATCATGTCTGAAAACAATAATCATCAATAAGTATCATCATGTCACAAAACAATCCACTATCACTCAAAACCAGCGATCACAATATCCAACAATACATCATAAGTCTAACAGTATGAAAGCATAGCAACAGAAAGCAAAACATAAATGGAGGGGTACTACATCCTCCCCCCCTAGGATCAGGCTTGCTCCTGAAAGCCTGTGAACAGATAGGGATAAAGTTCCCTCATACGTGTTGCATCCTCCCAGGTAGCCGAAGCCTCATAGCTAGGATCCCATTGGACCCTCACCTGATCAACGTCTCAACCCCTGAGATCGAGCGTCTGGTGCTGAAGAATGGCCACAGGCTCCAAAGCCAGCTGCCCGTCCTCTACCTGTAACGCATTCCAATCAAGTACATG
The DNA here is from genome assembly GCA_007258455.2 of Sequoia sempervirens. Classification (NCBI taxonomy): domain Eukaryota; kingdom Viridiplantae; phylum Streptophyta; class Pinopsida; order Cupressales; family Cupressaceae; genus Sequoia; species Sequoia sempervirens. The sequence goes on along the minus strand of VDFB02282279.1, from coordinate 590,277 downwards.
AGATATGTCGGGATGATACAGTCTAAGTACTGACACATGAAAAACATCATGAATACGAGACAAACTGGGTGGTAAGGCGAGTTGATACGCCACAGGACCAATTCTCTCTAAGATCTCAAATGGTCCTACGAAACGAGGCGCAAGCTTAGAGCCTTTTCCATAACGGATTGGACTCTTTTGCGGTCGCACTCGAAGAAACACTCTATCACCAACAGCAAACTGTCGATCTATCCTATGCGCATCAGCATATTTCTTTTGCCTATCCTAAGCTGCTATCAAATGCTCTCTAATATGGTTTACCTGTTGCTCCATATCACGAAGCATCTCAGGTCCAAGTAACACTCTATCCTCAAGTCGATCCCAACTCAGAGGAGTTCGACAAGGACGACCGTATAATGCCTGAAATGGTGGCATACCTATGGAACTCTGATATCCATTGTTGTAAGCGAATTCTACTAAGTACAAGTACTCCTCCCAACGTGACTGTTGGTCCATTACGTACATCCTAAGCATATCCTCTAATATTTGGTTAACTCTTTCAGTTTGACCATCAGTTTGAGGATGATAGGCTGAACTAAAATTCAACTATGTACCTAAAGCACGTTGTAATGAAGTCCATAAGGCAGAAGTAAATATAGGATCTCTATCCGATATAATCCTACGAGGAATCCCATGTAATCTAATGATGTCCTCCATAAAAATCCTAGCTACGGATGAAGCGTTGTATGATGATCGTACAGGTGAAAAGTGAGCTACTTTAGTCAAACGGTCAACAGTTACCATAATGGCATCATGTTGACGTGATGACGTAGGTAACCCTACAATAAAGTCAATGGATATAATATCCCATTTCCATTTAGGAATGAGATGTGGCTGCAATAATCCAGCAGGATGATGATGCTCAACTTTAACTCGCTGACATTCAAGGCATCTCGAAACATAATCAACAATATCTCATTTCATACCAGGCCAGAAATACAATTGCCAAAGATCAGCATGCATTTTCTTGACTCCTAGATGAGTTGAATATGGAGCTCGATGAGCTTCAGTCATGATTAATGTACGAAGACTCTCTACATGTGGTACATAAATATGACCTAAATGCCGTAATATACCATCCGATTCTAGGACATAACCTTCAAATCGACCTTCTAGAGGTTCACGATTCACTTTGTAATTTTACTGATACATTCTATCAAGAGAAGTGCAGCTACTATTTGACCTCAAATCTACTTCAAGAGTAGTGGCAGCGAGATCTCATACTACTTGCCGCTAAGAGCATCACCACTCACGCTCTTCTTTAAGTTTGAACATAATTTTACTTCAAAATCAGATCACACAAGAACTCCATCCAATCGCCTTTGCCTTGCATTTGCTATGTAGTGATGTATTGCAAAACTACTTCGCGATCGGCGATGAAGTTCAAAGCGATGACCTAAAAGAAAATGTCTCCAACGAACTAATGCATGCACTACTACAGCTAGTTCTAGGTCATGAGTAGGATAGTTTAATTCATGGTCCTTGAGTTTACGAGACTCATAAGCAACCACACGCCCATCTTGCATCAAAACTGCTCCCAAACCCTCTAAAGATGCATCCGCACAAACTACAAAATCCTTAGTAGGATCAGGAACAATGAGTATAGGCGCATTAGTTAACTTTTCTTTAAGAGTCTGAAAGGCCAACTGACACTGTTCTGTCCAAAAAAACTTCTTCCCTTTCCTCTGAAGAGAAGTAATAGGATGACCGATTCTAGAAAATCCCTCTACAAAATGTCTATAATAGCCAGCTAGACCCATAAAACTATGAACTTCACCTACATTAGTAGGCGCGGGCCAATCCACAATAGCTTGGATCTTTGAAGGATCCACAGCAATACCTTTTCCAGATATCACATGTCCTAGGTATTTTATTTTAGGTTGAAAGAAGTCACACTTCTTCAGGTTTGCATACAATTGGTTTTCTCTTAAACATTGCAACACCTGTCTCAAGTGTTCTTCATGTTCCTTTATGTTCCTTGAATAGACTAAAATGTCATCGAGAAATACCAGGACAAAGCGATCGAGGTATGTACGAAATACACCATATATTAAACTCATAAATACTGAAGGTGCGTTCGTTAACCCAAATGGTACTACTGTGAATTCGTAGTGCCCATAACGAGTTTGAAAAGTAGTTTTATGAATGTCTGCTTCAGCTATACGCAATTAATGCTAACCAGATTTCAAATTGATTTTAGAGAACACATTAGCTCCCTTAATTTGATCAAAAAGATCATCGATTCTAGGCAAAGGATAACGATTCTTAATCGTAACCTTGTTCAATTGATGATAGTCAATGCACAGCCTAAGAGATCTGTCCTTCTTCTTTACAAAAATGGCAGGTGCTCCCCAAGGGGAAACACTAGGATGAATGAATCCCTTTTCTAACAGTTCCTCCAACTGAATACGAAGTTCCTCTAACTCCTGTGTCGTCATTCTATAAGGAGCTCTAGATATAGGTTCAGCTCCAGGAACTAGGTCAAATCTAAAGTCGATATCCCTCTTCAGTGGCATTCCAAGAATGCCATCGGGAAACACATCCGCGAATTCCCTAAGAATAGGATGATCATCTAGAGATACCTCTCAACTCTCACCCTCATCTAAATCGGTAACTGTTGTTGCAAATAGTTGACATCCCTATCGAAGACATCTCTTTAATTGCATAGCAGATATCATCCGCAAAGAGATAGGTCTTTGAATACCTACAATTTCCACTTTCGCACCTAAATCATTAATGCAACTAACTGTCTTAAGTCGACAGTCAATTACAGCATGATAAGATGCTAACCAATCCATACCTAGTACTATGTCGTACGATCCTAAGGGTGTAACATATAAATCTACTGATGTAGTTAACGTACCAACTTTAAGTTCACAGTTATGTACTAAGTTTTCTACTGCTACTTTCATCCCTGAGGAAAATTCAACTTGCCACTTACCACCTTGCTTTACCGCCACAAGACCACAACAATCAACAATGGTCAATGAAATAAAGGAGTCAGTGGCTCCAGAATCAAAAAGAATAGACACATTAATACCATGTAACTTACCTGAAGTTTCGACCACTGTATTCTAGTGATCGCTTTATGTCATTAATCACAGATATACCGATGTGCTCTTCCCCTGCGATTCCCACCGTGAGGTTTCAAGTCGGCAGCTCTAAACCCATAACTAGTAGACCTCTCATCTAACACTGCCTAGCCATGTGTCCCCGCTTCACACATGAATACCAAATCTGCCCTGTCTCTACCAAATCCTCTCACACCAAGGTGCATTCGGACTTGCTGAAAACTACTCCTACCGGACTAGATCTGAGCACTCGGGCAAGTCAGATCCCCGGCTTCTATTGCACCTGTTTACCCGGCCATGGCACTTTTCCCGCTTGAGACCGCTTTGTTGTTTAGGGTCAGAGGGTTATTGTTCTTTTGAGGTGTTCGTTGTTGTTGCTGCCCACCCTTTGTGGATATCTATTGGTTCCTAGAGGAACCACCTGTCTGTGCCTGTCCACCCTGTGGACTAAAACCCGCTGCAGGAGCACTCTAACTTGCACCTTTAGGTGCCCCTAAATCCATAATAAGGTTCTCCTCTACAATGCGATCCTTCTCCACCATGACTTCCATAGTCTTTGGCTCAAAGACTCGGACACCACCACTGATATGGGTGTTTAAACCCCTGATAAAATGTTGTACTAGCATAGGCTCATCATCGCCAATACCAGCATATTGTTTTGAGTTCTTCCAGATAACTCCACGCTCATATTGCTCTACGTAGTTATTAACCGACGATCATGGAACCTCGTCGCCCCCACGTCAAAGCTTCCAATTTTTCGAAAAGGAACCCAGCTCAACCTCTAGGAGAAACATCTCCCAAGACACGTAGCTAATATCTATATAAGCTTTGCCTCAAGGCACCACCAAGTAGAGGCTTAATCCTCTCAAGTGCATAATAACGCATCTGGCACGGGTATTGCTACCGTATGGGTGCATGGTGAAGCATCGACCCAAATCTAGTAGCCAGGTCTCTGCCTCTAATCCTCCTCCTGAACCATCAAAGGTAGGAGGGCGTGCCCTCAGTAAATCCCTCATGTGACCAGCAATAATACAGAACTCGATGTGTTATGTCCTCTACTCTCCTAGGGGATCTATCCCTCTCTCTTACAACCTCCTGCTCATCTGCCTGTCTAGGTCCAAGATGAGCTAGGTCCTCCTCTAATAGTGGACGTATCTGAGAACCCTCAACTGCTGAGTGTACGAGATTTTGTCCCTCATCTCTCTGACCCATCTGTTCTGCCTGATCACTGTGGTGAGGTCTAGGAGGGGGAGTAACCTGAGGGATTGGCCCTCAGCCTCCTCCTTGACCTCTACCACGACCTCTTCCTCCTTGCCTAGGCATGTTCCTACACATAACAATTACGAGTCTTAGATATTATTCAACCAAGGTTATCAGTTGCAACACTACGTACTAGGTCAACCTAATGGGCTCATGATTACCCAGAGCATCCAGTGTTTGTAACCTGGCTCTGATACCAATCTGTAATGCCCAGTCTTAATAACCTAAGAATGTTGCAATTGTGTAATAAAGGTGTAATAATTTTTTTTTTAAAGTATTAATATTAAGTTAATTAATTGCATACATTCTTAGGTTAAGCGACGTTACACTACTTTGAGTTTTCCATAAGTGACTTAAGTATTTCGCATTGCACATTTAATTAATAACATAAAGATAAACATTGCATAATAATAGATTTCCATTCATGTTAACATAATAAAGTACAAACATGTAATTCCATACATTGCATTTAACCACATATACAATACTCATCCATCTTGATGAGGTAGTTCAAATAATAGTTACATTTTACAAAAGATCACCTCTTATACAATTGAGGGATGTTTCAAATACAAGTTTACAGTATACAAAGCCGAAATAAACATAGATCCAAGTGCGAGCTCTCCATCCACGAAGCTCTCGATGCCATGATCAAACTGGGGACCCAACGGAGTAAGGTGCACATTCCACCCAACCATGTGGTACCCATACGTCCACCCCCCGTGCTAGGAGATAGTAATAAGGTTACCCAGACCTAATCTACTAACCCTAGACACTAGTACAAACAATCTAATGGTTACATTGCTTCCAGATTCTTGACAATTGAATTTACTACAAATACAAGGTTAACTGTTATTCTAGGTGGAGTGTCATCACAACGATGCAAAGGTTACCCTGGTGTTTCTTCCTAGTTTCCGGCCCCCAATCCTTGGGTTACCATGGTAACCTCTTACGAAACTCGGCCCCATTTGCATACTGTTGCAGAATCAAATGTCTTTTATAGGAACAAGACATTGATTTTCCATTCCAGGCCTTCTCATCTTATACTCAAGACTATGGAAGCTCAAGAGTCATAAGAGAGGCATAAAATCTTGTTAAAATTTTTAAATCTAACTACTGTGTTATTTAATTTTCACTGACTTACTTAACTATTTGTAAGTTACCCTGACACCACTTTGTGTGTCGGCCCTTACAAACAGCCACTCCCCTAAACATAACATGGGTTTCTAAGTTTTCATGACTAGGGTTTACCAAGTGCACAAATTACGACTCACAATAACATATAATCCATAATAGTATCAAACACCATGTTTAACTCTTGTACAACCCAAGTCAATTTAAGAAATACTTTTGAAACAATAATACCCCCCCATTCTACACAATTTATTCTGGAAGACTTGAACAATTATAACTTTCCTATTTTGTCCAGAAAACACAATAAAACAAATCAAGGAAATTAAATATCTATAATTCGGATATACTAAATCCTCTCAAGCAAAAGACTTAAAATATTAGAATTATTCATCTACAATTTAATTCATTTTCCATTCAATACAAAAATCAGATCTACAATTTGCCCAATTTCCCAATCACATATCATATTGAAAATTATATAACTTCAAATAACAATTTATTCTATTACAAATATCTAAATTATTCAAAATATCTAAATCTAGATATTTAATAATGAAATTCTTTTCAACTTATCATTTAAACAAATAATATATTTTTAAATTTAATATAAATAAATATATACATATACATATATATATATACACATATATATACATATAATATATCAAGTATTTATAAATTTTGTCATTCATAATATATAAAAGAAAATCGAATTAAATAACATATGTCAAATTCACATTTTACATTTATATTAAATCGAATATATTAATAACCAAATGAAATTCCCAGTTTTTTTTTAACTTTGTTTTAATTTATAACAAAACAAAGGCAGGCTCCCACGGGCCTCCCTGTGGGAGGTCGCAGCCCTGCTAGGGCTGTGCGTAGCCTTGATAGCTGCGCCCAGGCTGCGGCATATGGGGAGGGTTTCGGCCCTCCCCTAAATCCCATATATTTTTTTTAAAACAAATAAAAAAAACTATGGATTTAAATTCCATCCGCCTTCTGGGATTTTTAATCTGAAATTTTTATAAATAAAATTCGCCAGTATGGTGATTTAATAGAAAATACCAGGCATGAAATATAAGATTTAGAAATCTACAGTATATATAATATATATATATAAATATATATATATATATATATACATTTTTTTTTAACAATAAAAGAATAAAAATTACAGTTATTATGTAAATACACTCCACAAAATTTTCTACAGTAAATCTGGAAAATTTACTGTGATTTAAACAAATAATTTTTTTCTTCAGAATTTCTTATAGTAAAACTGGGAAATTAATCCATTTAACTATTTATTTATCAAAGCAATTTTTCAATCATTACTCAGCAAAATTCTTCACTAAAAAGTCATTCTCCAAAAAATTCATTTTCTTTTTCATCAAAACAGAGAGGTACAAATTTACGAGAAAAATTTTACAGAAAGATTCCAAGATAATTCAAGAATTTACAATAAAGAAAATTCTTTTCAAAAGCATACAACATAAAACACCAGGGAAATACCTGTGAATTGAAGATCTTGATTTTGGAGAGATTCTTGCCTGTAGAATGCAATCTTCCAAATCTTTCTTCAAAATACCAAATCCAATGAAAGCTTTGACAAACCACCAAGAATCCTTTGAAGGATCTTCCAATTCCAAAATAACCAAAATAAAACAGAGAGATAACAACTTCTAAGAAGATTTCAATTTTTTTTAACACAGTAAGAGAATTTTTTTGCAAATATCTTCTGATAATTTCCCCGTGAGGAAATTGAATAGCCTCTGTAATTTCTCGAGATCCACAATAACCTCCCCTAACAAATTTTTCAACAACCTCATAAAAGCACTCACACACTTGTCGAGAAGTTGCAAATATCTTCTCAACAACTTCTTGGCAGTTTTTGCCCTTTTAATTTTGCATGCAAATTTCAATTTTACTTAATTTAAATTTTGAAAACCAATTTTCCATTCACATGCATTTTATTTTTATTTTATTTTATTTTCTAACTTTCCGCAATTTAATTAATTTTCAAATGCAATATAAATTTCACACTTAATAATTTAATATAATTAATTTATTTATTTAATTAAAATAGTTTAATCTTTTTTAAGATCAACTATTTAACCAAATAAGCTAATTAATGAATTAAATTACTAAGCAAGTAATTTCTACTACATTTAAACATTAATTAAATATCAATAATTTAAAACACAATATTCCAACATTAAAATTAACCAAATTTACCTTTTCAAAACGATTTAACCAACAGAAATAACAATACAACCTATGACTCTAAACTAAAAACAAATAAAGTACTATGACCAGGATTAAAGACTAGGCTAGGGTAAACCAGACTACTATCTCCCGATCAACGTATCTGTTGAGTCTTGACACGCTCATACCTGATTACACAGGTGGAGTCGGTGTCATGTACCTGCAAATCCTACAACCAAGCAAATAACATGCATACAAATATATATATATAGCATTAAACAGACACACCGTGCGGAGAAAATCACAGATATCATAGGGCACTCGCAAGCGAGTGATGCGATTTTGTTCTCCACACCAATACAATCCACAGCAAAACTGACGAAAATGAATAACTGTTAGTCGATCATAAACATATACATAGCAATATCAATTGAAAATAACATCTACGCTAAATCATATCATGTCTGAAAACAATAATCATCAATAAGTATCATCATGTCACAAAACAATCCACTATCGCTCAAAACCAGCGATCACAATATCCAACAATACATCATAAGTCTAACAGTATGAAAGCATAGCAAGAGAAAGCAAAACATAAATGGATATTTATATATATGTGTGTATATGCATATATGTATATATATGTATGTATCTGTATATGTATATTTAGAATATATGCATGTATAAATGTATATATATGTATGTATGTATATATATGTATGTATATATGTATGTATGTATGTATGTATATATATATATAATCCTAGCATTGTGGTGCAATGGCGCAACAAGAACTAAATGTAATATTCGATGTTGCAGTGTGGGAAAGTATACTCCAAAATATGCAAGAAAATATATTGGTTCAGTTGCATTGTCAGAAGAGCCATTGCAACATTATGAATATGTTACACATACTACATGATAAAATTCTTTGTTCTTAACAACATATCAATGCTACATCATTGAATGTTATGGTTGTATTGTAGTGATTTTCTCACAACATAGAAAATACGTGTACATGCTATTTTGAACTGTATTTAAAATCGCACTTTACATAAATACAAACAAACATAGTATATAGATCTATTTAGATATACATATGTATATATAAATTTCTCTTGCATTCTCTAACAAGCCACACTACTCTTCGTCTACATATATGGATATGTATATCTACCCATATGTATATTTGTATATATCAATCATGGAATTGAATAAATATATATATGTGTGTATGTATCTGTCTATGTTTGAGGGAACTCAATACAATTTTTCTTTTTGTGTATAATATTTAGTACCAAACAAGTATTATTCTAATACCTATTAAACAATTTCTCTATTTGTCTTCAATATCTGCTACCAAACAATGTAGCTAGAATCTTATATCAATATGTTTCATGATGTTCTTTTTCCCTCATTTGTTTCAAGCTACCTGGAACAAACTAGTCAGGACTACTTATGACAACCACAAAGCTTCCTACATGGGTACGTTGGCGGTGGTACAGCTGGTTGCATCGATACATAGAAACAAAAGGCAAGTGTTTCCTGTGTATGTAATTTCGATTAGACAAGCTAACTCTTACATGGACTACTTGTCTTGTATTGATATATTTCACATGGGTTTCAATCATTTGTCATTTATCTCTAATTCTTAAAGTGTTTTCCTAATAGTTCTTATACAATTTCTCTATTTTATCTAGTAGCTTGAATTTTGAATCGAGAAGCCAATTGTTACATAGATTGCTTGTTTTCTATCAATATCTTTTATGATATTCCTTTTCCCCATTCCTGCAAAGAAAAATATGCATTATGTATCAGTAGGCAGTCTATGTAATAATTGGCCTGTCAATTCAATGACCATTTTTACTATATCTTCCTAAGATTACAGTTGTATTTTTAATATTGGTAGATTTAAACTTACTTCAACCACGTGCATTTACTTCGTCCACCCCCAATGTACAACAATGACAAAATGCATTGACCCTCGCGCAATTTGTGTGGATATATACATATATATAAATATATAAACGTATACATATGTATATATTATGCTAATTCTTTACCACGATATCTCTTTTTCATCAACTTGTCAGACCAACAAAAAAAACACTACAATATTACAAAACTTGTTTCAAAACACTTTCCCTTCCCCAAGTTTGTTATTTTGTGGTATATGATAAGAGTCCATGAGTTTTTGTAGGGACCTTACCTACTTTTTTTCTCGGGGTTTTGCTAGAGCCCACAAGAATTCATAATGCCAATATGGTTGGGAGGAGAACGAGTGTGGGTTTACGTGATTATGGACGGAAATAGAACATCGCGGTCATGTGCTTCTAAGAGGACAAATAATTTTTTGATTGCATCACATTGTTTATCCCCAAAAGCACATGGCAGTGGTGTATCTTGCTCCATTGAACTAAACCATTTACAATGTCATGGTTGGGGTTTTCTTTTTGTGCATGACTACAATTTTTTCCTTTTTGGTTATTGGTTGTTAGACGTGCCCATGTTTTGCAAACACTTTTCTACATATACATCTTAGCCATGCAATGCAAATACAAGCACTTGCAAAAAAAAAAACTATACCGATATATATGTTTCTAAAGTTAGATGCACCTTTTTATTTATTATACACTCTTCTGCATACTCCATCTATGCATGTTCCTCTAGCCATCTTCAAATCCCATGATGTCATTTCTTTATCGGGAAACATGTTTTTGTCAACTTCTCACAACAACAAAAAGACTACAATATTAGAGATCTTGTTTGAAAATAGTCATTTTTGCCAACTTTGTTATTTTGTGACATATGATGAGAGTCCATGAGATTTTTCGTGGACCTTACTTGTGTTTCTTGATTAG
>VDFB02282279.1:536979-579601 GCA_007258455.2 Sequoia sempervirens | reverse complement strand
TGAAACCACTCTCAAACATCCTGAAACTATATACATGAAATATGACTTAAAGTATAAGAAAGTAAATGTCCATATGTAAATGTCAACTTATACTTAAATTTTTATTTCATGTATATAGTTTCCCTAGCAGAGAAAGAGAAAATGAAGAGTTTAGAAAAATGTATTCCAAAAGTCATTGCAAAAAGAAAGAGTTCACAAGTTCATTCATTGCAGAATTCAAGCCATTTGGAGAGTGAAATATGGCCTATTATGGATTTTTTTTGCAATTTGGCACCAAAATTTTATCACAGATCCATGCACTTACCCCTATATAGTATTTTAAAAAGGAGGCTCACTACCAAAAGAAGGACTCACTATCCAAGTACAAAGGCTCACTACCTACAAAGGACTCACTGTCCAATAGGGAGGCTCACTTCCTAGAAAAAAATTATACAAAACAGAGTAAGGCTTTACAACCCAAAAATGAATTGGAAAGATGCACCTAACATGTGTTGATATAGTTCTGGATATGCTCACAGCTACTACCTTTTTTATCACACCTTCACATTCATTACCTCTTCACTATTTCCTCTGTCACTTTCCTACAGACTCACTACACATATTCCCACACACCCATTCGCACTTACTCACCCATTCACTCATGCTTCCAAACTGTTCACCATATACTTTTATATATACTTGATCTCCATTGCAGGCACTAATTAGGTCGGCTTCCACAAAGTATTTTTAAAATGTTTTAGCCATTATTTTGTTGGCTCCAATAGTTCACAAAATATTTCCAAACACACAAAACAATATTTAGCAAATTTCATCATGTTGGCTTGGACCAAGAAATAGGTCGCACATAAGCTTTCACATCAAATCAAAATTAACTTAACAAGTCAACCAAGAATAATCTTCAATGCAACAAGGAAACAATCAATTTTTTGGTTGCTACTATGTTTTACGAGCACTAGAGCATGAAATAACATGATCATGCATGCCTTTAACATCCATCAGTAGTTTCCCAAAACCACAACTAGAGATTATCATCCACAGAGAAGTGCAGACTAGAATACCAGAAAGGAAACCAAAATACCAGACCAGCCACCGAAGAGGATAAGCACTGGTATAAGAGTACCAGACCCAACTTCTAGCATACTACCAACATGGTGACATCAATGACAACAAATAAATAACTTTACTCATTTTTCCAACAATCTCCCCCTTTGTCATTGATGGCAACATGTGAACAATTTTTTTTTATCTCCACTATCTCCAACACTCTCCAATACAAACTCTCTCCCCCTTTGACATCAATGGAAAAGGGTTCCAAAAACAAGTTCAAACATGGTGACATCAAAATTTCAAAAATATTTCCAAAAAACTTCTAACAGTCTAGATCATTTAAGCAAGCAAAAATTAAGTGAAGATGAAACTCTTCACCTAAAACACCTTCTTATACCTTTCTTTGAGAACTGGATACAACTTCTTCCAGTTAAAAACAATAGACTCCAATTTTGTGCATGTACTTTCCAATAATCCCAATAGAGTAAAAGAGGGTGAACAATCTACATTAGAGGATTGTTTCTCAATATCTTCAGCATCAACAAGAATTCTAGAAAGATTCTCTAACTAGACTTCAACAATTTCTTTAAGAAGCTAGAAGGTCTTTGTCAAATCATCTCTCTGTCTTTGTGTAATGATCAGTTTAGCCTTAAGTTCACCTACTCTTATCCTTTGTTTCCCTTCTTTATCTTCAAATATGTCAAATTTCTTTCCAATCTCATTCATGTCCGCTTCAATCACTTCAATTCTGCTTTTGAAGTTGTCTACAACAGTAGGCCACCAAAGACAATACTTGTAAACATTTGAAATCTCTTTAACACACTTCTTACTTTCTACAATCAATCTAGACAATCTTTGCATAGCCTTTTTACATCTTCTTTCAACCAAGATTCCCATCTTACGTCCTTTCAAACCTTTAAGCAACACCCTTTCTTCAACAATCTCAATCATATTCTTTGGTAAGAAATAAAAAACAATAGATACTTCAATACCTTTCTGAAGTAGATAATCTACTAGCACATCATCAATTTTTAGTTTGTCAATGGGCGAGGCAGCATCCCATAATTCACCAATCTTCTTCATTTTTCCTTCAACTATCATAGACCGGATATCATCAGGATCAGGGGATTCAGTACCAGTCAGCGATTCTTTCTCCTTCTCATCCGAAATATCAATGATGTCTTTAGCCATTTCCTTTCTCTTTTTTGATTCCAGAGGGGAATCATTGATAATAACTTCCAATTCTCTTTTCCCAGATGAAGAGCTTACTTCGAATCAACTTACTACAGATACACCAGAGCAAAGGGTTTGCTCACAAGGATGAGAAATACGATTTGCACATATTTTCATTATCTTCCAAAGACTCTAGATGTCTGTAAATTTGTTTTCCAATAGGGATACTAGATTCCCACACCACATTATCTTTTCCCAGTAGAGAATTCAGAAAGTAAAACACCAAGCATACCAGCAAGGATCCGAAATGAAACGAATAATTCTCAACCAATGACATTCAAATCTTTTCAAGAAAATTCTCAAGTAACAAGCTACATAAATCAAATTGTCTATTCTCCTTAACCATCATGTGGGCAATGTGTACAGCAATAGCCGAAGTTGAAATTTCACGATTCCTGAAATAAATTTTGTATGAGATACCATATGCAACATACCTAATAGCCGAGTCAGCAAGTGTATAAGTCAACAATGTTCTCTGATCTCTGCCAATGCTAGTTAGCTCTACCACATCTTTATATTTCACAGTTTTCTTTCCAGGAAGTTCTCCAACGCTGCATAATCTAGTGATCGCTTTAATTGCTTCCTTCGAGATCAAGTAGGGTTTGTCCAAAACAATGTTTCCATCCTTAAGAAAGTTCAATAAGAATATGATAACTTCCTTATCTGAAACCCACAAAAATTCACTCCACAAATCCATCCCTAGGGTTTTTATATTCTGTAATTTGACTTTGCTCAACCCTAGTTCAATTTCCTTCATTTTCATATGATTGTATTCTTCTACTTCGACCCTTTTTAGCTTCAAAGAGGTAACACCACATGAGCCACTACCCATTGCTTAGCTTTCTTGAAATTCAATGATACTTCTTCAATTTTCTTCATTCCTTATGCAAACAAAGAGAGGGTTTCCAGATTACCTAAATCAATCTTCAAATTCCCTTCAAAAACACTTCAAGCATGCCTCAAGAAATCTTCAGAGCACTTTCCAATTATTTCAGATGCACAATTATCCAAAAAGCATCACAAATTTCTACTTATCCATCGTCGAGTTTTCCCCAAGCGCATTAAATGCAGAAAACACAAAAAGTTGCTAAACACACACTTCAATTAACACAAGAAACCTTCAAATGGTCTGAAAATCCTCATACCACATATTTTTCTCTAGTTCTTCTTCTAGAACCTTTAAACAAGCATTCTTCACATTTTGACCATGTGCTAGCCTATGACATGCCATTCTTCTAGGGGATTTTAATGATCTTCTGATAATTCTCCCCCTAAGACCATGCTAGGTCTAAATTTCAAATAAGTCATCTATACCAAATGAAGGTACAGACACATCAAGAGTCTCAGATTTCTCTTCTTCTTTTTCTACTTTCTTCTTCCAAGTCTTCTCCATCTCTTGCTTCATCTCTTCTTTATCAATCTTCTTTACCGGTTCACTCTTCTCTTCCATAGCATAATTCTTTCCTTTCTTATTCTTGCAAACTTTAGATACATGTCCAAGTTTATTGTAGTTATAATAGATCACACCTTTCTAATTAGATTGTCCTCTATTATTCCTCGATCTACACTGATTTGCTCTGTGCTCGAATTTATTGCAGGAATAGCAGTAGCCATTAAAGAATTGATTCCTTCTGCCTTCATTAAACCTGTTTCTCATTACCCAACCGATCAAACTTACCTGAGATCTGCATTATGTAGCCTTGTCTCCAAACTTCCCACATTCAAAACATTTTCAAGAAAGAGAGCCAGAAAACTAGTTTATCCTACTTCTGCAATTAGTTGCTCTATGACCATATTTGTTACAAGAAAAGTAAACACCATCAAAAGAAGGGTACCTTTGTGCATTAGGTTGTTTCACAGGTGGTTATCTTGCAAAATTCCTTCTCTGCTTCCTCTTACCTTGATTCTTCTTCACATCTTTAGAATATTCACCGGTATTAGCTCTTAAGCCACCTTTTTCTTTACGTGGTTTTTGTCCTGCAAGTAGTTCTTCAAGTTTACCAGAGTTGGATTTAAAAAAAAATTCACAGAGTTTAGCCTTCTCTAATTCCACTCTCAGATTTACTATCTCTTGCTCGAGTTTGGAACATTCTTCAGACTTGTTCTGCACCATTGTATTCAAACATTCTTCAATCCTCTTCTTTTCTTCTACTGTCACTTGTAGTCCAATTACCTCTTGTTTTAGTTGTAAACTTACTTCTCTATGTATTTCCTTAAATTTCTTCAAATGTTCCTTCAATTTCTGAACACATTCACTTGCTTCATCAAGATTCTCTTTCAAATCTTTTTTTTCTCTTTCCATTTTATCAAGATCTTGAAGAGCAGTCCAAAGTTCTCCTTTGTCATTCATTATCTCCATCTTCAGGATCTCCCTCGAGCTATTAGACTTTACCAGAGGAACCAAGAGCTTTGATACCAATTGTTAAACAAGCGCAGGACAACTGAGAGGGGGGAGTGAATCAGTTGTCACACAAATTCAAACTTAAAAATTTATCACTTATCAAATCTTCAACCACACTATTTTGTTATTAAATATGAGCATGAAACACAAATAATATAAAGTAGATCAACACAATGAACACCTAATTTTTACGTGGAAAACCCAATAAGGGAAAAACCACAGTGAGGGTTAACTCACACTATATAGTATTTTAAAAAGGAGGTTCAATGCCAAAAGAAGGACTTACTGTCCAAGTACAAAGGCTCACTACCTACAAAGGACTCACTGTCCAACAGGGAGGCTCACTGCCTTCAATATTTTTTTATACAAAATAGAGTAAGGCTTTACAACCCAAAAATGAACTAGAAAGATGCACCTAACATGTGCTGATACAATTCTGGATATGCTCACAGCTACTTCCTTTCTGATCACACCTTCACATTCATTACCTCTTCACTATTTCCTGTCACTTTCCTACATATTCACTGCACATATTCCCACACACCCATTCACACTTACTCACTCATTCACTCATGCTTTCAAACTGTTCGCCATATACTTATATATATACCCGATCTCCATTGTAGGCACTAATTAGGTCGACTTCCAAAAAGTATTTTCAAAATGTTTTAACTGTTATTATGTCAGCTCCAATAGTTCACAAATATTTCCAAACACACAAAAAAATCTTTAGCACATTTCATCATGTCGGATCGAACCAAGAAATAGATCGCACATAAGCTTTCACATCAAATCAAAATTAACTTAACAAGTCGGCCAGGAATAATCTTCAACGCAACAAGGAAACAATCAATCTATTAGTTGGTACTACATTGTACGAGCACCAAAGCAAAAAATAACTTGACCATGCATGCCTTTAACATACATCAGTAGTTTCCCAAAATTGCAACCAGAGATTATCATTTGCGGAGAAGTGTAGACTAGAATACTGGAAAGGCAACCAAAATACCAGACCAGCCACCAAAGAGGATAAGCACCGGTATAAGAGTACCGGACCCAACTGCCAGCATACTACCAACATGGTGACATCAATGACAACAAATAAATAACTTTACTCATTTTTCCAACACCCATAAGGCTGTAGCATGTAAGTTTTGAATCTGTAATTTCATTTTCTGAAAATAATTGAAAGTGAGTCAATTTTTTTGTCTCACATCTTCTATGTTGGTATCTATTATTGTGATTTTTGTGGGTTTTGGGCAGTGTGGCCCTCATCAAGTGGTATCAGAGCAGGATTTCTTGAGCCTGTAATAGAGTGTCGAATGTGAGGCAGTTGCAGCAAGACCTATGAGTGTGGGGGATTGAGTTTAAGATGCCTTCAATACTTGCCTAGTATGGTAGAGGTAGAGGCTAAGGTGGTTGAGGAAGAGATACACCTAGAGATGAAATCAAATCCCTTAGAAGGAAATGAGAAACCCTACAACAAGAGGTTTGAAGAAGAGATGTGCAACAAGATAGAGATGATAGTGAAGATGAAATGAAAGAGGAAATGGAAGAGGAAGAACAGGATCCAATGGATCTTGGAGAAAGAAGATTGTTGCGAGTGATCTCAAGCATTGGGAAGAGACCTAAAATGGAGGTTTCAACTTTTAGTGGAAATCTGACTTCTGAAGAATTGATTGATTGGATCAATGACATGGAGGAATTTTTTAAGTTTGAGGAGATTGAAGATCCTCACAAAGTGAGGTTTGCAAAGACAAAATTGAAAGGTCACACCAGTATATGTTGGAAAGAGGTCCAATTAGAAAGAGGAAGACAAGGGAAAGATAAAATTTCTAGATGGGATGAAATGGTGTCAAAATTGAAGAAACAATTTATTCCAGTCGATTACGAATTGGAAATTCTCAAGAATATGTAGAGCTTGAGGTGCTCAAGAAGATGCAAAGCTTGAGGCAAGGGACAAGGACGGTGAAAGAATACACAGATGAATTTCACAATGTCCTGATTCAAATAGGACATTCTAAGGCGAATAAAGAGAAATTTTCTCATTATATTAACGGGTTGAAGCCAAGCATACAGGAATAATTGGCATTGGTAAGAATGACCACCATTGAGGATGCTTATCAGTTTTCTCTAAAGGTTGAAGAACGCTTGAACAAGAGGTTTGAGAACAAACAATGAGGTGGAGGCCATCGAGGTAATACTGGTGGATGGTCATATGGAGGTCAAAATGAAGATCAAAAGAAGGGTGAAGGCTCTAGTAGCATCCAGAACCAAAAAGGAGATAACACCTACCGTCCTCGTGATCAAAATAATGGAGACCAAAGAGGAAGAGGAAGATCTAGACGAGGACCGGGAAGAGGAGGCTTTCATGGAAATCGTTTCTAGTGTGGAGAAGAAGGACATAGAGCCTATGAGTGTCCTCAACATCAAGGAAGGGAAAATAGAAGACCTGAGGGTAATGCATGAGTTGCACATGTAGATGAAGATGTTGAGTCTTCACATTCTAAGGAAGTAGAAAGAGGAGAGGTTCTTGTTACCATAAGAGCCTTGTTGAATGAGGAGAAGGAACCAACTCAAAGGAAGAATTTATTTTGCACCAAATGTAAGTGTGAAGGTAAAGTTTGTAATGTTATTATTGATGGAGGTAGTACAGATAACCTTGTTTTAGAAGAAAAGGTTAGCAAGTTGCGGTTGGAGAGAAGAAGGCATTCAAACCCATACCAGATTGCTTGGTTGCAGAAGGACCATAAAGCCTTGGTAAATGAACAATAAAGTTCAAGATTGGAAATTACCATGATGAGGTATTGTGTGATATTATTCCTATGGATGTTTATCATTTGTTGTTAGGCAGGCCATGGCAGTTTGATCGGCGAGCAGTACATGATGGACATGCCAACACCTATTCTTTGAGAAAGGATGAAGTTCGTCATAAGTTGAAACCCTTGAAAGAGGCAGAGGAAAAGGTATGTAGTAATGCAAGAATTTGTTTGGTTGATGGAAGAAAGTTCCTAGAAGGTATGAGGCATGAGCATATGTGTTTTGCATTGATCCCTAGAATTTATAAAGAAGATACTACTGAGGTACCTATAGAGGTTTCAAATTTGTTGAATGAGTTTCAAGTTATTATTTCTAATAACGTACCTAAAGGTTTTCCTCCAATGAGAAAGATTAGTCATCAGATGGACTTGATCCCTGGAGCTAGTTTTCCAAATAAGGTAGCTCATCATATGACTCCAACAGAGTGAAGAGTTGAACAGACAAGTGCAAGAGTTGTTGCGGAAGGGATTGATCAGAGAGAGTTTTAGTCCATGTGCAATACCTGCAGTACTAGCACCAAAGAAGGATGGGGAATGGCAGATGTGTACAGATTCTAGAGCCATCAACAAGATCACCACCAACTATACATTTCCCTTGCCGAGAATGGATGACATTATGGATTTTTTGAGCACAACTGAGTGCTCCACAAAGATAGATTTGAAGAGCGAATATCGCTAGATCTAGATTAGAGAACATGAATGGAAGATGATGTTTAAAACCAAAGAAGGCTTGTACAAATGGTTAGTCATGCCTTTTGGGCTAACCAATGCACCGAGCACATTTATGCAGCTTATGAATGAGGTATTGAAAGAGTTTTTAGGAGAAAAAAATTATTGTTTATTTGGACGATATTTTGATTTTCAGAAAGACATTGGAGGAGCACTTGATGCATATCCGAATTTTTTTGAGAAGCTAAGGGAGGAGAAGTTGTTGATTAATTTGAAGAAATGTAGTTTTATGAAGAGAGAATTGGTGTATCTGGGATTTTTTGTCTTAGAAGAGGGTCTTAAAATGGATCTAGAGAAGGTGAAAGCTATCATTGAATGGCCTACCCTGAGGAATGTTACAGAAGTAAGATCATTTTATGGTCTAGCAAGTTTTTACAAAAAGTTTATTAAGAATTTCAGTAGTATTAGTGCACCTCTAATTGAAGCAATGGGAGGGGATAGAAAAGAGTTTAATTGGACTACAGGAGCAACCAAAAGATTTGATATGTTGAAGAAGAAAGTTACAGAGCAACCTATTTTGGCACTTCCAAATTTCAATAAGGTCTTTCAGGTAGATTGTGATGCTAGTAGCACTGCCATAGGAGCTATTTTGAGTCAAGAAGGTAAGCATGTTGCCTATTTTAGTGAGAAGTTAAATGATGCTAAGAAGAAATATTATGTCTATGATCAAGATTTTATGCTATAGTTCAGGCTTTGAAGAAATGGAGACACTATTTGTTGCCAAAAGAATTTGTTTTATATACTGATCACCAGGATTTGCAGTATCTCAATAGTCAAGGAAAGCTGAATCAAAGGCACTTGAAATGGGTTGAGTTTTTGCAAAGTTATACTTTTGTTTTGAAGCACAAGAGTGGAAGGTCAAATAGAGTTGCAGATGCCTTAAGTAGAAGGAAAAATTTGTTGATAGAGATGAATATAGAGGTTGTTGGGTTCAATGAACTCAAGAGTTTGTATCCAGAAGATCTAGATTTTGCAGAAGCTTGGAAGGATTGTTTGGAACCTATTACATTGGATAGGATGAGATGGTTGGATTTCTTAATCCAAGATGGTATGTTGTTTAGAGGAAGCCAATTGTGTATTCCAAGGAGTTCTATGAGAGAGAATCTAATCAAGGAGAAGCATAGTGGAGGATTGGCTAGAAATTTTAGTCAAGATGAGACCATTTCTCTTGTCGGTGAGAATTATTATTGGCCACAGTTACAACAAGATGTCAAGAAGTTTGTACAAAGTTGCAGAGTATGCCAGATGGCAAAAGGAACAAGTTAGAATAATAGATTGTATCAGCCATTACCTGTACCTGAGAGGCCATGGGAGGATATTAGCATGGATTTTGTTCTTGGATTACCAAGGACAAAGAGAGGGCACGATTCCATATTTGTGGTGGTGGATAGATTTTAAAAGATGGCACATTTCATTCTATGTCATAAGACCAGTGATGTTGTTCATGCTGCTGAGTTATTTTTTAGAGAGGTGGTGAGACTACATGGTCTACTAAAGAGTATAGTTTTAGACAAAGATACCAAATTTGTTGGTTATTTTTGGAAGACATTATGGAAGAAGCTGAAGAAATATTTGAAGTTTAGTTCTGTACACCATCCACAGACTGATGGACAAACAAAGGTGGTGAATAGGATTTTGGGCAACCTGCTAAGATGCTTAGTTGGGGATAAGCCTAAGGGATGATATTTGATTATACCACAAGATAAAATTTCTTATAATAATTATGTCAATAGGAGAACTGGTAAATCACCATTCTAGATTGTATATAGAAGTAGTCCAAGAACTGCTTCTAAACTGAGAAAGATGGATAAGGGGGAGAAGAGTAGTGCTGAGGCTGAAGATTTTGCTAAGAACCTGAAGAATGTGCATGAAGAGGTGAAGAAACATATCAATAAGATTAACGCACAATATAAGGCTCAGGCAGACTAGAAAAGAAGGTATAAGGAGTTTCAGGTAGGAGATGAAGTCATGCTTAATTTGTGAAAGGAAAGGTTTCCAGTTGGTACATACAACAAGTTAAAGATGAAGAAGTTTGGACCATGAAAGATCTTGAAGAAGCATGATTTAGGAAATGCTTATGAGGTAGAGTTTCCTAGTGGAATAAACATTTATCCTATGTTCAACATTGCTGATTTGACATAGTATCATGAAGATGATATAGAGGAGAGGCCAATAAAAAAACAGTTATCACTATGATTTGCACCCTAGTCGAATCTTAACACAAAAAATCATGTGAAACATGGAAACTTTTCTAAAGTTGTGGGTCACCTATAGTAGAAAAGGACCTCCAGAGAAAGTTGGTTCTTAATTGGATATCACCTAAACTACTCTACTAAACTTGCAGAGGAAAAGGGTAGAAATAGATAACATAAACTAAAAGATTGATAATGAAAACAAAAGGTGATACACCAGATTATACCAAGGACCTAAAAATTCAAAAAAACAGACACTTATTTTTCAATGACTGAAAATAAAAACTTGCACAACTTATTTTTGTAGGCTTATGCATAAGTTTTTTGAAAAAAGGCTTGAATGCATTTAAATTTTTAAAAAATAAAGGACACCTTCACAATTTAAAAGCTACATGCAACTTAAACTCAATTTTCAACCTGCATAGACATACTTTTCCAGAAAGGGCAGAATAATGTGAGACAAAACTACAAGGAAGTGAAAATGCCTCACATGTAATTTGATCAACCACTTGATAACTACTATATTGCAAGAAAAAGAAGGCACAAACTTCAAGCATTGATATTCAAGGTCTTTACTAAATTCATTCCCAAATGAGTTACAAAAGCTTGCAATTTTGACAAAGGACTCCAAAAGTCACTAAGTCTCAATCTGCCTCAGAAGAACTAACTCAAAAATGAGTTAGAAAAGTGAATATATCACTCAACTCCAAGTAGTTGCACCAAAGTAGGAGCAATCAACTAACTTGGGTTGGATCCTACAAAAGAGCCTAAAATTGAGGCACTAGATTCCCCCCATAACTATCTCCAACATGTGGGGAAAGTGGTTTTGACCATGCCAAGCATCTAGGCATGCAAAACAACCCCTAGATTCTAGCAATTCCTCCAAAAAAATGCATTAATGCTCCTATATGCAAGGGTACATGTCTCCAGACCGCTTCAACTAATCCAATATACTTGCAAATTCATAAATTCAAGCATAACTTCTCTCCTCATGCATTGAAAACCTCTCAAGTTGTTTTTCTTTGCATTAAAAATAGTATTTTAAATCAAGTGATTTATAAACATCACTTAATTAAAATACTTCACATTAAATAAGAAAATGCAAAAGAAAAACAAATAAAATCTTATTGACCCCTTGGAGGACTTAGAGGCTCCACTCATTGAAAATTACTAAGGCATAAAATGCATAGTTTAGCCCACAGGCTAATTAATTCACATTACATTTTTCAAAAACTTAGGCAAAAATACCAAGTCTCCATCGACATGTATTAGGGTTTCAAACCCTAAAGCAAAAGAAAAAATGAAAAAACTCATTTCATTTGTTTCAAAGCTTCAAGAAGAAGCTGAGTCGCCACCAATGAGGGTTTCTGGAGGTAAAACATGGCAGATTTTGCAGCAACAAAAGATTCTCCTTCGCATTTTTCACCATTTCTTCAAAGAACCATTAGTAAGCCATCATTTGGAAGCAGTTTTTCGAATAGAAGTTTTCTATTAATGACTTTGTGCCTCACAGGCCATGGAAAACTGTTGTTTCTCTTCACTCATTTGATCTTCCTATGCTCTTATGAATGTTACTATAAAAACATGCTTATTTCAAGCTTCAAACTTACAAAAAATAATTAAAATGTTAGTTCTCTATACTTTTCTCCTTTTATTAAGCTCAGGCCTTGAATCTTTGACACAAATGGCTTTATTTTTGTATTCAGTAGCTCGGTCTTTGACACTTCCTGTAGAGAATCTAAAGGCATCTTCACTGAACATTGTAAATAAAATCTCGGTTTCATAGAATTTTGTGTAATCTTCCTGTATTTGTAAACAATGAGCTCCACTTAGTCTCATCTTCATAGCTAACATACTTCGCTTCAGGTACCCAAAATCATCTTTCACGACATTTAGTTTCCTCAGTACTTTTATTAGTAAAATGATAGCTCAATTGGAGACTATCCTCCAAGTTTTCATTCTTTGGTAGAAACCCCAAATGGGTACAGATGAATGTGTGAAAATAAAGAAAAATGCCTCCTTTTCCTATATATACTTCAGCCACTTGATGCTTTATGGCCGTGACTTGGACCTAGGGTTTGATTTCCACCTTAAAATGTAGGTCTCTGGTATCTTTGTATCATTTTCTGTAAACACCAGAGGCTCTAGTTATGAGATCCCTACAGTAGTGGCTTTATACCATTTGATGGTATTTATGAGAAAAGAAAGCAAAGCCCTTTCCTCGATATGAAGCTATTTATCTCTTGTCTGTTGAGATTCCTGGAAATAACAAACAGTGGAACCCCTAACACTTACACTTATTACCGAGATTTGCTTGTTGGAGTCATTTTTAGATCTCATTTTTGATATGCTTTAGCCTCATGTCATGGTATCCTATCTTAACTCACATGAGACTAACCACAAGTAAAAATTCCATACAATGCACACCATAATCCATAAGGCTTATTGTGCATACATATTGTCATCTTGTGATAACATTTATGACAATCAATGTTTATTAGTTGCAATGATACTATGGCCAGGACCATCTTCTTGTTGCGCTCCAATATTTAGAATATTTTGGTTGTTATTTTCCATTGATTGCATACATGTATTTGGAAAGCTCTGTGATATAAAGACTGGGCTTCAACTAATCATATATTATCTTGCCTTCTGATTTATCAACACTGTCCCTCTTGAAATATGGGGATCATTATCTTGATTTTGTAGATTGTACTTATGAGTTTTACACTCTTCAAAAAGTGACAGAGCAACATCCCACTATTCACTATCATTGCAGGATTATCACACTTTTATCAATTTGATCTCTATGGACTGTGATTAGAACAACAATATACTCTACAACAGAGATGCAATATGCAACCAAAGGTGCTTCTCCTTGCTTTAATGCATTGCCACTACATTCTACCCTTGTTTGACATGCTTCTTGAATTCTTTTAAGCCATGGAAAATGACTTATGTAATTGTACTTATGTCTAATTTCCTTTACTACTATTGAAATCACTAAAGGTTGAAACTACGAAAAAACATCTCTTTATACCCTGACCAAACTTAAATTGGCAACTGTTCTTTCTGCTCCATCAATTACACAATCTTATATTGGGACCTTTGACTATGGTAGCTGTGTTTATGCATTGTTGCTCCTAAAATGACTTCCTTTTGCATCCTTTTCTCTTTACTTTTTAGTCATTGAATCCCTTTATGATTATAGAGTTTCTCTGATGTTTTTTGATCTATATGGATGTCCTTCCATTTCTTGCAAAGGACAGTCATCCGGAATTGCCTTAAATGCATGCACTTGTATAATAAGCATTGAGCTTGTTGCCCTTCAAATAATTCTTTCACTTCCCTTAAGGCTTTCTTGATCTCTTTGTTTCTCATGAAACAGTGAAAATTGCTTACACATTGTGACCCCTATCATGACTACATTTTGCATCCTTTGCTTCAATGTCTCTACAATGCATGTGATGATTCTTTATGCAAAGGTGAACATGAATGCATCAAAACTCCATGTTTTGAATAGTATTACTCCTTTCTCTGTTATGGTAGCCTATTTCTTAATTATTGAAAGGGACTTTGCATCTTATATTTGTAGCTTACCATTTTAGAATCTTTGTGCACTTGACACTATGACATTGATTTCAAGAAAACTTTGTTATAAGTTGTAGCTTAATTGCTTTCCTTCTGTTAATACCTCAATCTTCACAATCTTATGATATACACTGTACATAATGTTTATCTTCATCTATGCATAGTGACTTTTAGTTGTTTCTTGGGAAGCTTGTTTATTGTGCACACAAATCTATAGTGACCTCATACATATGAATTACTTTATTGCTAAATAATCATTCGATGCTTTCATTATACTTGGTTACTGTAGTAGTGCTTTATTTGAAGTCCTTTTTACTTTGCAAGCTGATTGTATTCCCCTGAGAGCACATTTTTTGATTTAAATCTTAAATGTAGAGAATTAGATACACTATGTACCTTGTACTCTGATAATTGTATGCACTGTCATGATTCCATTTTATTAATGAATATGAAGCTTCATTGTACATTGAGCTTTGTACAAACTAATTTCCTTATCCACATATTCTATGCTTTCTAGGATTAAGCTGATCAATGAATCCTTGCAATCTGCTTCATTCACTTGTTAAATTCATCCTCTCTTCTAATTTTCTTGAGAAAGTATATGTCACTTAAGACAGTGACAAAAAAATTTCTATCATAACTGATGTATACTTGATTGAGTAGGTTAGAAAGAGATGAATTATCTGATGATTGCCTCTCAATGCCTCTTAAAAACACAACAAAGCAGCACGCTGAGCTCAACCCTTGTGGGAGCCACATTTACCCCATGTGCTGAAATTTGATAAAAACATCATTACTCTCCCTATAACTGCACATGAAGCAAACAAGTTAGAAAAAATACGTGCACATGACTGATGTGCTTGATGATATTGATGCTTTCTTGGAAATTTATAGTTTACATGCTTGTTTAATGCACTTGAGGATCGGTTTATATGTTAATGGGTGCATGTACATGTAATGTGAGAGACCTTCATTGCTTAGAGCACTACTCTAACATCATTGTTATTGCTAGATACAGGGACTAGGAGAAAGGAACTAAGGAGGACACAAGGCAGCTCAAGGTAGGAGACAAAAGAAGGCAACAGACACTGAACCAGTCATCAGGCAATGACTGTGTTAGCTCTCAAAAATGCAGGCAAGATGCCTCAAGAGGCTTCCAATCTCTTGATATGCTTTAGGGTAACAGACAAGGTCAAGAGAACTCAACCTTCTACTCTTTAGGTGTTGCTAAACCTGGGTGGGTGTACCTCTCTGAATAATGCATACTTAACTTGTGATTATCTCCTTAAAGCAATTTGTTCACAATGGCAATTGGAGGTGAACAAATGAAATCCAACTTGAAAACAGTAACAATATTCTGATCTAAATCCTAAAATGTTGAATTAATAGATATAAAGAAATTGAATGAGTTCAAAATGATGAAGTGTAGAGACTAGTGCTTTATTGTGTATGCGGAGTCAAATGAGATCAAGATGAGCAACACTTCTCTGGAGAAAACTCAAATTATTCGGGATATATTCTGTTTACAACTGGTATAAACATGCAATTCTGTAATTACTAAGCTCTACTTGAATAATTCAAATGAATCTCTCTTATTACAGTGATTAACTAAAAGGATTTAGTCTTTACTTGAAAGAACCAATCAACCAATCACACAGGTACAGCAAATTTGCACTGATAAATTGAATACAAACTTGTTATATCAATTTAAATAATCAGAAAGAATCCATCTTGGAGAAAACTTAGCAATACTTTCATTAGATTCAACAAATAATTGGCACCAGAAAAATGCAGCAACATCAACTGATTTTCATAAATACCTCCATTCTAAAATCATGCAACAATAGTCTCTGATTTGATAACTTTTTCTAATGTATCTACTTGCAATGTATCAAATAATCTAATAATTGATGGTTCAATTACAATCACAGGATGCCTATTTATACACTAGTATCAGGAAGATATATTAAATTGAAATCACATGTTGGCCCTCCACAAAATTCGGGCTCCACACATGTCGGCCAACAACGGAAACTAAACATTTACATGTCAGCCACAACATTTGAATTTTTGTTATTCATCAGTGAGACAATCGACAAGACATATCGTTAGCTATGCCGAAGGCAATTCAATCGCTAATCATCCTGTGTTCACTGTGCTCACCTTCGCCTTGACCCACCGGAGTCGAGGAGATGTCGTATATATTATATTTTGCTTCATCGAGAGCCCCATGGTTAAACCTGTCGCTGTGACTTATCGCTCTTGAGGAGATATCACATATATAATGTTTCGCTTCACCGATATTCCCACATACCACTTGTATCTCGCTATAGCACTCTGTTCGTTACACTGAAGTCATTGAGTATTCTTTATGTTCCTTCACTGTAACACTGTGATATCGGGGAAACAACATATCAAAACCATTATGTCATACCGAAAGTCCTTTATCAATTCCAAGTCGTCAAGACAAGAGCACACTCTTGCCGACAAGGTCCTTCACTGTTTTCCATTGGCGAGATCGAAGGTCACTCGCCAAGACCTCTTATCGAGAACCTTAACACACACCGAAATCGCATCTCTTTATGTTGTCAGTTGGTGAGACAAAACTAACCTCTCACCGAAAACCACCTCTCATTCGCTTTCGCCAAGACAATTCAAAATCAGGGAGAGGTCCCAGAGAATCAACAAAGTCATACTGAAACATTTTGAGCACACACAATCACCGAGAGAATGCCAACCTTTTACCAAAAGTCATTCACGAAACCTTGTCGGCAAGACAAGGGAGTATCGCCATGACATAATACTGAAACCAAGACCCTTTGCCAATATGCCAATTCTTCCACCACCGGTTGGTGTGACAAAAGAGACTCGTTGTAACCTCACACCGAAAGCAACCCGTTTGGCCGAAGTGAATCCTTAATGTGCATGTCGCTAAGACCCCAGGAATTTGCTAGGACATCACATCGACGCCGCAACTCATGCTGATGTAGCCACATTCAAGCCTGTCACTGAGACATAAAGCACTCGGCAAAACATTATATCGACGACCAGACCTCTGTCAAAATGTGAATCAACCTCTGTCGCCGAGATCATGAAGAACTCCTGCTGAACAGTGCCTGTAAGAAAATTTTGATCACTATGACATCAAATGAGTCTTGCTGAAAGGCAACACAGACTCATGTTAGTAGAAAATGCACAACGGGTCGGGGAGACAATCATAGACCTATGTCGATATGGACCATAATGTGAAAAATGCATGACTCTATAGATTCAATGGGACAATATGGCAAAATAAGGGTAAAATATGCACACGGTAGGACCAATTTGGAAATATATGAGTAAAATAAACATGTAAAAAATTAGATTTTTATAGTTCTAACAGACTGGCCTCTTCCCTTATATGTGCATTCTATTTTGTTTATCCATCAATGTATAAAATTTTCTTCATTTCATTGAATAAGTTAGTCTCATTGCTTGTGTGAGACAAATATGCACTTTTGTATCAATAAATATTACTTTCAGAAAGATTTTTGAAAATCTTTTCTACGTTGCATGCACTTGTATAAATGCAATTATCTATTACTATAATCTTGTAATCTTTCCAATTTTTCTGTTTATACAATTGAATGCAATATAGGAAAGATAAATATGAAATGTACCTCTCTTTTAGTTTGCATATTCTTTAGCTCAATCAACTTGAGCAAGTAAAAAAAATGGGTAACATTTCTGGCAACATTTGCTATATTTTTTCCTGTTAAACATTAAGACCAGTTGCATAGACTATTCATTGTGCATGGGGTCACTCAGAAACTCAAAACATATCTGAAAGCAACTTAATTCAATGTTGTAACTCTATAGAAATAACTCAGAACACCTTGGAAACTTATTGAAAACCAAACTGCAGTAGGGAAACTATCTAACTGTGCTGAAAAGCACTTAGGAAATTTGAAAATAGCAACTAAACTAAGGTGCAACAACACTTATTGAAAGAAAAACTTCTAATACTAGCAAATGTAATATAGATCAAACCTCAAAGCAACGCTTGAGGTGTATCCCATTAACTAGGATAGGCAGAATTTCTCCATCCATCTTGGATAACTAGAATGCATTGTGCTCCCTGCACTTTATGATAATAAATGGACCACTCCAAAAGTTATCAAACTTCGTGTACTTTCTTGGCCTACTTTTCAACTCATCCCATTTGAGTACAACATCACCCTCTTTGAAAACTTTGGAAGTTGCTCTCTTATCAAAAACTCTTTTAGTTTGGATTTGATGATACTCCAAAAACTTCATAGCTTTGTTTCTTATCTCTTCCAGCTCCATGAGCTGAGCACATCTAACTGCCGATGGGTCTTGTTCTTCAAACATTTCCAACTGATGCATAATATCAAGAGTTGGCAGCTCTATGGACAAAGGCAATCTGACCTCTTTACCATAAACCAATACATATGGAGAATTTCCAATAGACCATTTGGGAATTATTCTATCTGCCCATAAGGCAGATTTCAGCTTGGTGTGCCAAGCTCTCTGATTATCCTCCATTATTATTTTAATGATTCTTATCAGGTTCTTATTTGTTGATTTAGCCAAACCATTACCTTGAGGGTAATAGTTTGATGAAGTGTTCAAGTATATGCCATTCTTAACTGCCCATTCACCTACTCTGAGTCCTACAAATTCCAAGGCATTATCTGAAATGATTTATTCTTGAACACCAAACCTAGTTACTATATCATCATAAAAGTTCAAAACAGATGACTCATTGGCTTCTTTCAAAGCCATTGCCTTAGTCCACCTTGTGAAATAATCGGTAGCAGTGCGTACCCATCTGTGACCTATGCTGGAAGGCAGATTTATGGGTCTGATAAAGTCAATGCCCCATCTCATGAAGGGTTGTTCCACTTGAATTGGCTGCAAAGGTAATGTGTGAGCAATATTTTTGGAATAACTGTGTGCAAGTTTTTACATCAATGTTTTGAATCATACTTCATGATCCATCATCAGGATGATAAGCAGAAAGAGAGAGAAGAGAAAATAAGATAGCAGACTTGGGAAGAAATAGGAGAGGGAAGGGAGTGACGGGGGCACACAATCCCAAAAATTTGGGGGAAAAAGTCAAACATTAAGGAAAGGAGAGGAGAGAGGGAAAGTCAAAGATGGAAAAACCAAGCAACAAAAGGAAAAAAATAAATGCAATAGATAAAAGCAAAGAATAATACAAAACAATCACAAAATAAAGACACAAGAAAAAAGGAAAATGAACCAAAATATTAAAAACCACTAATGAAACAAATATAAAAAGAAACCAAATAGATAAAGAAAGAAATCTCAAGAACTTAAAGAGGAACCAAGTAATAAAGAACAAGAACAATGAAAAAAAAAATTAAAACCAAAATTTTAAACCACGGGAATAAAATACCAAGTCAAGAAATGTTAAATTGAAACAAAAGATAAATAGAGAGAAGAGAAAAGAGAAACCAAAAAGCAACAAGGAAAAGGAATGAAGAGGATGAAACAAATTTAAACGAGTGAAACAACCCAACAAATAAAATAGAAGATCAAATAAAGATAAAAATAGCCATAAAAATTAACAATAAGATTAAAAACAAAGATGAACCAGAAGGGAACACAAATGAAGAATATAAGTAAAAGAAAAAATTAGAAAAAGTAAGAAAATAAAAGAATTAAAAAAAAAAAAAGGAATCAAATAATAACGAACAATTACAATGAAACAAAAATAAGAACCAAAAAAGAACAAGAATAAAATGCCAAGCACAACTATAAGAGGAAACAATAAACTAAATCAAACTTAAAATAACAAGGAAACAGAGAAATTGATCAAACAAAAGAGAAAAGACAAAATAAATAAAATAAAGGAGTAAAAACAAGGAACTATAACAAAATTATAAAAGGAAAGAAGGAAAAGAAAAGATAAAAAGAACCAAGAAAGAAAAGAGCTAAAAAGAGAAGAGAAAATATAATCTAAGAAGCACCAAGGAATTGATGAAAGAAGAGAAATAAACAAAAATAACAGAGTAAACCAACAAAATGATTAAATTAGAAGATCAAATGAACGGCCGAAAAGGATGAAAAAGAAAAGAAAATTTAAAAAATGAAGACTAAAGACGAAAATAAAGAATAAAGAAAAATAAAAGAACACAAAAGAAGAAGATTAGAAGAGGAAAACAAAGCATAGAGAATTCATAATAAATGAACAGGGATGAAAAAAATATTGAAATTAAAGAGGGGAATACAGAAAAGGAAATGCAAAGAACACAATTGAAAAAGAAGAGTAGATGGAGAGTAGAGGAAAGGAAAGGGAAAGGATGGGGAAAACGAAAGGGGCAAGAGAGGGAACAAGGGCTAAGGGACAATGAGGATGGAACCAAGGGGGAAGAGCAAGGAAGGAGGGGAAAACCTAGAGGCTATTAAGGAGGGGTTTCCATGAGAAACTTAAAGACCAACACCCATCACGATTTAGGTTGTGGGGATGATTATGGATTTCAATGGCCTCTTTAAGTTTCCTTTTAAATAAATTGTCTTCTCTGAACAAAATGGAAGTGTTTTCTAAGGAAATGTGATGTTTTGTCTTCGAGGAGTGCTCAGCGAGAGCAGATTTGGAGATCTGATCATGTCTTATGTCAGCACAATGCTCTTTGATTCTTGTGTTGATGGAGCGACATGTTTCCCTTATATAAGGAATGCCACAAGAACAAAACACTTTATAGACACCATATTTGAGGAAATCATCTTTGATTCTTGTGTTGATGGAGCGACCTATTTCCCCTATATAAGGAATGCCATAAGAACTCAACACTTTATAAACACCAGATTTGAGGAGTGCAATATGAGGAAATGAATCTATGACAACTTTTCTTTTCCTGCAAAAATTGCACACTTTACACATTTTTTGGCCCATGCATGGGCATCCTTAAACATGCTTGGCCAATAATAGCCAGCTCTCATAATTTTCCATGCAATTGTTCTTGGGGAAAAATGACCCCCTGCAGTTCCATCATGGAACTCATGAAGTATTTTATCTACCTGATCCTGATCAATACATCTTAACATCACACCATTAAGGTCTTTTCTGAATAAAATATTGGCAATCAACACATAAGGGATGGAATGTAGTCTGAAGTATCTCCTCTTTTCCTTATCCAAACTTGGTGGACACTCACCAGTCTGCAAAAAGGGAGTCATATCATGTACCCAACTTGCACCAAATGTAGGTGCAACATTCTGATCCTGATCATTAGTGACTAAAATAGCCTCCATTTTTTTTTCCCTTCATTTTTAGATCCTACAGCCAGCTACTTACACAATCCCTTCCCTCTTACAAGTTTAGTGACCTTATTTATTATATCATATTCCATCACCTTCATAGTCCAACCAACCCTCTTCTCATTTAGATCCTTGCTCAACAAAAACTCCTTCACACTTGGGTGGGCAACCATCAAATGTACCTTATTGTTGGAAATAAAAGGTTTAATTTTTTTCAAACTTCTGATTATAGCTAGAACATGTTTCTCCACAAATCAATACCTATGTTCATAATCTGCCAACCCTTTGTTGAAAAAGGCAATGGGTTGTTCTAAGCCCTCATTATTTTGTTGTACTAGTATTGCATAAACATAATCTATGCTGCCAAAAGCATACAAAATGAAGTCTTTTGAAAAATTCAGGTTTACCAGTGTGGGAGCTGATGCTAAAGCTTCCTTAATAGCTTCAAAACTGCGTTTAGCTTCTCTAGTACAGCTGAAAGCTACATTCTTTTTTAACATAATAGTCAATGGTCTCAAAAGGTTTGTAACATTTGGAATAAATCTTCTCAGAAAATTAATTCTGCCAAGGAAGCTTTGCAACCCCTTTTTGTGATTGGGAAAAGGCAGCTCTAATATGGCTTTGACTCTCTCAGGATCAATAGTAATTCCCTGATTTGACACTATGTGTCCTAAAAACTTACCCTTGTGGAAAAAAAAGATAATTTTCTTGGGATTAAGGGATATTCCATATTCCCTACATCTTTAAAACACTTATTTTAAATGCAACAGATGTTCATCAACATCTTTTGAGAATATTGTTACATCTAGATAAATGAGCACAATTTTATTAATTAAACCCTAAAACGCCATTTCCATAGCCCCTTTGAAAAGTGGCTCCAGTGTTGGACAAGCCAAAGGGCATTCTCTTATAGGCCATAGTGCCCCATTTTGTTGTAAATGCAGTCTTGTATTGGTCTTCTTCTTTGACCAATACCTGGTTATAACCAGAATATCCATCAAGCAGGGAAAATCTCTCAGAACCAGCAACAACTTGAAGGATCTACTCCATAGAGGGCAACAGGTAATGATCCTTCAAAGAAGCCCTATTAAGGTCTCTAAAATCCACACAAATCCTAATTTCCCTATTTTTCTTTCTAACTAGAACTAGGTTAGAAACCTAGGAGGTGTGTTTAATTGGAAATATAATACCTCCTTCAATCAGCTTGGTTAACTCCTTAATCATAAGAGGTTCCAGTTTTGGGTTTAAAGGCCTTTGTTTTTGTCTTACAGGCTTTGCGTTGGGTTCTAGTTCTATTGTATGTTGAGCAATTCTAGGATAAAATCCTTTCAAATCAAAATAATCCCAAGCAAAAACAACCTGAAACTCTTGGCATAAAGCAACAAAATCTTGTCTATCTAATTGTGAATAGATTTTTCCTATCTTAAGAAGCTTACCTTTAAAAATCTCCAGCTCTTCATAATGCTCCTCTTTAATCCGAATGTTGGTTTTATTCCTTTTCAGCTGGTCATTAGTGTTGAAGATGGATTCTAATGTAATTGGACCCATGGGTAGCTTATTTGTCCTCAACTGGATAATTTGATCCTCATATTGTTGTTTAAGTTTCTCTTGATTTACAACAGAAAATTGATCTTCCTCAAGCAGAAAACTTAATACCTTCTCATCACTTTCAAAGACTTGCCAGTGAACATTGTTGTCAGGAATAGAGGGCCTAACATCTACCTTGACATATTATTGTACCTTCTCTCTTCTAATCTCATTGGGTATGTCAAACTGAGCACCAATTGCAGCCAATATGTCTGTGTGCTTATTTTGACTCCTAAGGATTGAAATCAGATTAAAGGCATCAAAATCCTCAATCATATCCCATACCCTATGCTTATAAGATTTCAAAGCATCATTTTTTGTCACATTTAACTCTCTCACCTAATTAACAATTAGTTTGTTGTCCCCAAATACTTGCAAGTAGCTTATCCCTCTTCTCCTTGCCCATTCCAAGCCCTAAATCAGACCTTCATACTCAACAGTATTGTTAGAACAGGAAAAAGAAAATATGAAAGCAACATAGTAATTATCACCTTGTGGAGAGATCAACATTGCACCTTGACCAGCTCCATTTCTGCTTCTGGAGCCATCAAAATACATCTGTCATAACTCATCTTGTTGTGGTAATTATTGTTTTGCCTTCTTTTCAAGGTTTGGCATCTCTGTTTTTGGTTCATGCAACACATAAATACCCAAACCAACCTCTTGAATGAGTTCATTTGGATTATCCACAATATTTTATGCTTCCCACTCATTTAGTAGCACCTCTGGTATACTTTTAGCTTGCAGTTCTTGAGTTGTAGCAAGCTCATTGTCTTCAAAAACAACACAGTTAGCATTAACTGCACTTGGTACATAAGGTTCAATGTGATCCTTTTCCAATGACTCTGATTTTATTGTCACTTTTGTTCCATACCTAGTCCTAAAAAGCATATGAGACCAATTAGAGGACAAATAACCTCCAATTTTTGCAGTGAAGTCCCTTGATAAACATAAGGAAAAAAATGGAGGTAAATCAATGATAAAGACATCTTAGGGAATCAAAAAATTTGGGCAGGCATGTAATGTGAGACCCAAATCTTTAACTACTGTCCCATCTAACTGGAGTACTCCTTTCTCAAGGGGTTGGTATTTCAATCCTAATTGATCTGCAATCTTTTTTGGCATGACTAAACTATTGGCTCCACTATCAACCATACAATTATGCACTAATTTGTCACCTACAATCAATAACACATAGAAAGGAGGGGGTTTGACACCTTTTTCTGGCTCTTTACTAGGTTGTATATCACTATCCTGGGGTATATTTGTGAAAACAACCTTAATTGAATCAACTGGGGCATCACCAGACACTGTCTTTTCAGTCAAAGCAAATTGTAACAACTCTTTTTGGCCTGGGATTGCCAAAGAGTCCCACATAGACATTGTCACATTCATTCTTTTCATATTTTCAACAATATTGAAGGGAGCAGCAGAATTTACCTTTTGTTGTATCCTTGCAGCAGAAGGTTATGTTTGTAAGTGAGGTTGCTCCTTGGCAGCAACTTGTGTATTCCTTTGCAAAATGTGGGGTACTTGTGATGTAGATGGTTTTGTGGCTCCTTTCCTTTAATAGCTGATTGCTCAATTTCAAAAGCCCTTTTCTTGGCTCTTGTATTTGTTGCAATCAAAGAATCATCATTGTTTACTCCACAAAATTCAACCTGCCAATTTAGAAAGGTAGCATCACTTGTAGATTGACTTTGTTGTTGTAGGGATCCATCATTGGGTTCATTGGGCTGTGAAATTGAATAATTTTGTACCATTAATGCTTGGTTAATGACCCCATTCGAACAAATGGCTTGGTTGTGGTACTGATTGCAAGGAGAACACCATCCATAATCTGCTACAAGATTGTTCTGAACAGGAACAAGCTCCTTAACAACACTAATTGGGGCTGGGTTATATGGCTAGAAAGTTCTTGGATTCACATTCTATATTTGACCCTAATAATTTCCTTGATAAGGCTTCCTATTTCCCTGATATTGTTGTCCTTGACCTTGATTCTACTGAAAAGGTTGTCTATTTTGAGACTGTTGCTTCTCTATGTTCACTAGCTTGTTACCAAAAGTCTGTAGTAGGATTTTGATCTTCTGCAACTCTTGAGATGAGCTTGGAGTAGAAGTTCCTTGATTGACAACAGGTTGGGCAACATTTGGTAATGTCGGTACAACTGATAAAGGTGTAAAAGGTGGTATTTGTAAAGGCATGGAATGCTGAATGTCAGGAAAAATTGGCATTGGGGGTTTGGGAACTATCCTTCCAGCCTGAATAAGACTATTTTCAGCCCTAATAGCTATGTCATATGCTTGAGGCAATGTGTTTCCACCCATAGATTGAATCATGATAGCAATTTCACTGTGTAAAGCCCTTAAATAGTATAGAAAAGCATAATTAGGAGAAGGCCTTACTGTTTCAGGTATTCTGAACCATGTCTTCTGAAAATGAAAAATTAAAATCAATCATTTGCTCCTGAGGAGCCCTTTTGATGGTTGTAAGTTGTTCAACTAGTGACAAATGGTCTGACTTGTCTTGAAATTTCTTGTGTAACTAATCCCCTAGTTCATCCCAGGTTGCAACAGACCCAACTTGGAAACCTCTAAACCACTGCATTGCCTTACCTCTCAATGAGGTTGCAAGTAATCTAATAGCTACATTATCTTGGGTTATATGATGAACCCCACACAAGGATGCTACATCTCTAATGTGTTCAATAGGGGTTGTTTGATCTTCTCCTATTAAAAATGGTAAACTTTTCAAGGCAACTACAAGAATATCATCATGTTGGGATAAGTTTAATGGACTGCCTCCATTAAATGGCACAAAAGGCTGGTTTCTTTCCATTTGCACAGCTGGAGGTTGATTAACTTGAGCTGGAACAACAGGGATTGAAGTTGCAGGTACAATTGAACTGGTTATTAAAGCTGGTCTGAAACTTGGTGGGGATGATTGAACCCTCTTTGAGATAGGAGCTCTTTTTACAGACCTACTCTTCCTTCTAGGTGGAGACAACTATAAGTACTCAAAGTAATCAGAACTCCTTTGAATCTTTTTCATATAAAACTACACAACATTGGTCTTTTAATTCTAATCTTAGTGGAAGTCACCAGATATGCAAAACTACCTCTCAAAGGCTTGAAAATGCTGGCAACAAATCAAAACCAACAATGACTTGTATTTTTTTGAACTGTTTGATTCAACAGTCCCACCGGGCGTGCCAAAACTGTTATCACTATGATTTGCACCCCAGATGAATCTTAACAAAGCTAATCATGTGAAACATGGGAATTTTTCTAAGGTTGTGGGTCACCTATAGTAGAAAAGGACCTCCAAAGAAAGTTGGTTCTTAATTGGATATCACCTAAACTACTCTACTGAACTTGCAGAGGAAAAGGGTAGAAATAGATAACATAAACTGAAAGACTGATAATGAAAACAAAAGGTGATACACCAGATTATACTAAGGACCTGAAAATTCAGAAAAACAAACACTTGTTTTTCAATGACTGAAAATAAAAACTTGCACAACTTATTTATGTAGGCTTATGCATAAGTGTTTTGAAAAAATGCTTGAATGCATTTAACTTTCAAAAAAAGAAAGGACACCTTCATAGTTTAAAAGCTACATGCAACTTAAAGCACAATTTTCAGCCTACATAGACATACTTTTGTAGAAAGGGCAAAATAATGTGAGACAAAACTATAAGGAAGTGAAAATACCTCACATGTCATTTTATCAACCACTTGATAACCACTATACTACAAGAAAAACAAGTCACAAACTTCAAGCATTGATATTCAAGGTCTTTACTGAATTCATTCCCAAATGAGTTAAAAAATCTTGCAAGAAGTTTGACAAAGGACTCCAAAAGTCACTAAGTATCAATCTTCCTCAGAAGAACTAACTCAAAAATGAGTTAGAAAAGTGAATATATCACTCAACTCCAAGTAGTTGCACCAAAGTAGGAGCAATAAACTAACTTGGGTCGGATCCTACAAAAGAGCCTAAAATTGAGGCACTAGATTCCCCCCAAAACTGTCTCCAACATGTAGGGAAAGTGGTTTTGACCATGCCAAGCATTTAGGCATGCAAAACCACCCCTAAATTCCAGCAATTCCTCCAACAAAATGCATTAATGCTCCTATATGCAAGGGTACATGTATCCAAACCGCTTCAACTACCCCAATATACTTGTAAATTCATGAATTCAAGCATAACTTATTTCCTCATGCATCAAAAACCTCTCAAGTTGTTTTTCTTTGCATTAAAAATAGTATTTTAAATCAAGTGATTTATAAACATCACTTAATTAAAATGTTTCAAATTAAATAAGAAAATGCAAAAGAAAAACAAATAAAAGCTTATTGACCCCTTAGAGGACTTAAAGGCTCCACTCATTGAAAATTACTCAGGCATAAAACAAATAGTTTTAGCCCATGGGCTCATTAATTCACATTACATTTTTCAAAAATTTAGGCAAAAATGCCAAGTATCTATCAGCATGTATTAGGGTTTCAAAGCCTAAAGAAAAAAAAAAAGAAAAAACTCATTTCATTTGTTTTGAAGCTTCAAGAAGAAGTTGGGCCGCCACCAACGAGGGTTTTTGGAGCTAAAACATGGTAGATTTTGCAGCAACAAAAGATTCTCCTTATCATTTTTCACCATTTCTTCAAAGAACCATTGGTAAGCCATCGTTTGGAAGCAATTTTTTGAATAGAAGTTTTCTATTAATGACTTTGTGCCTCACAGGCCTCGAAAAATTGTTGTTTCTCTTCACTCATTTGATCTTCCTGTGCTCTTATGAATTTTACTGAAAAAACATGCTTATTTCAAGCTCCAAACTTACAGAAAATAATTAAAATGTTACTTCTCTGTACTTTTCTCCTTTTACTAAGCTCGTGCCTTGAATCTTTGACACAAATGGCTTTATTTCTATATTCAGTAGCTTGGTCTTTGACACTTCCTATAGAGAATCTAAAGGCATCTTCACTAAACATTGTAAATAAAATCTTGGTTTTATAGAATTTTGT
The DNA here is from genome assembly GCA_007258455.2 of Sequoia sempervirens. Lineage (NCBI taxonomy): Eukaryota > Viridiplantae > Streptophyta > Pinopsida > Cupressales > Cupressaceae > Sequoia > Sequoia sempervirens. The sequence goes on along the minus strand of VDFB02282279.1, from coordinate 551,687 downwards.
GTTTTCTTCCTATATTTGTAAACAATGAGCTCCACTTAGTCTCATCTTCATGGCCGACATACTTCGCTTCAGGTACCCAGAATCATCTTTCATGACATTTAGTTTCCTCGGTACTTTTATCAATAAAATGATAGCTCAATTTGAGACTATCCTCCAGGTTTTCATTCTCTGGTAGAAACCCCAAATGGGTATGGCTGAATGTGTGAAAATAAAGAAAAATGCCTCCTTTTCCTGTATATACTTCGGCCACTTGAAGCTTTATGGCTGTGACTTGGACCTAGGGTTTGATTTTCACCTTAAAATGCAGGTCTTTGGTATCTTTGTATCATTTTCTGTAAACACCGGAGGCTCTGGTTATGAGATCCCTACAGTCGTGGCTTTATACCATTTAATGGTATTTTTGAGAAAAGAAAGAAAAACCATTTCCTCGATATGAAGCTATTTATCTCTTGTCTGTTGAGACTCCTGACAATAACAAATAGTGGAACCCCTAACACTTACACTTATTACTGAGATTTACTTGTTGGAGTCATTTGTAGATCTCATTTTTGATATGCTTTAGCTTCATGTCATGGTGTCCTATCTTAACTCATAGGAGACTAACCACAAGTAAAAATTCCATACAATGCAAACCATAATCCATAAGGCTTATTGTGCATACATACTATCATCCTATGATAACATTTATGACAATCAATGTTTATTAGTTGCAATGATACTATGGCCAGGACCATCTTCTTGTTGCCCTCCAATATTTAGAAGATTTTAAGTTGCTCTTTTCTATTGATTGCATATAGGTATTTGGAAATATCTATGATATAAAGACTGGGCTTCAACTAATAATATATTATCTTGCCTTCTGATTTATCAACACTGTCCCTCTTGAAATATGGGGATCATTATCTTGATTTTGTAGATTGTACTCATGAGTTTTACACTCTTCAAAAAGTGATAGAGAAACATCCCACTATTCACTGTCATTGCAAGATTATCATACTTTTATTAATTTGATCTCTATGGACTGTGATTAGAACAACAGTATACTCTACAACAGAGATGCAATATGCAACCAAAGGTGCTTCTCCCTACTTTAATGCATTGCCACTACATTCTACCCTTGTTTGACATGTTTCTTGCATTCTTTTAAGCCATGGAAAATGACTTATGTAATCGTCCTTCTTTCTAATTTCCTTTACTACTATTGAAATCCCCAAAGGTTGAAACTACAAAAAGATCTCTTTATACCCTGACCAAACTTAAACTGGCAATTGTTCTTTCTGCTCCATCAATTACACAATCTTATATTGGGACCTTTGACTGTGGTAGTTGTGCTTATGCATTATTGCTCCTAAAATGACTATCTTTTGCATCCTTTGCTCTTTATGTTTCGCAACTCATCCATGAGCAGGTGACTTCAAGTTGTTGAATTGCAAAATCAGGAGTCAAACCTAAGGTTTAATCATGGTCAAAATGTCAAGGAAAAAGAAAAAGCGCCCCTGGAGGCCAGGGGCACCCAAGGTTTTCAAGCCTTGAATATAGTGTTTTTGGTGATCTCAAGTTTTCATCCTATTCATGTTACATCTAGCTTTCTATTGCATATCTCAATCAAGATAGAGGATGAGTTCATAGCCTGTAGTTGGAGTTTAAGTGGATTTTTAGCCAGTTTGTAAAATGGCTAAGTTTGGGAACAAAAGTGCCCTTGGCCTCGATTTTAACCCATAAGATGATGAAATTTGGTAAAGTGCTCTCCAAGAGCTCTTGTGTAGAATGGAGCCAGCTTTGTGATGAACCTATCTTTCAGTTCTGAAGTTTTTCCGAACGCTAGATGTAAGGAGACCAAAATCACCTTCGAAGTGATGGAAAATGATGAAAATTTGACTGTCTGGAGGCAAAAGTGCAACTTTTGACCAGAGGTGCCTTGATTTTTGAAGCCCCATACCTCAGAATTTTGGATTGCAGTCTAAAGGAGTGTTTTGTCAATTTTGATCCTACTCTTCAATGAAACTGTCAGCCAGTCAATTGGGCGTGTTAGTCAATCAGAATCAGTGGTTGAACATGAGCTCTGGTAAGGTTTGAAAATCCAAATTTCCATAAAATTGTTTGTCTGGAAAGTGACGCCTAGAATCAAAGGTTTGAATTTTGAACTGAGGATGACTAAGTGCCCTATAATGGTGGAGTTTTTAAATTGAATTTAAATATTATTTAATGTTTAGTGATTCGATTTCAATTGAACTTAAATATTATTTAATTCGACTTCAACTAAACTCAAATTTTCTTGTAAAAGGGGCAATTTGTTTGCATGCAGAGTTAACTGAAAGTATCAAAGTTGGCACCCTATTTAGGGTTTATTTTTCACTCAGTTAACTATTTTGAGGTCCAATCAGATAAAGTTGTACATTTCAGAGGTCCAATTAAGGGTGGCACTTGGTTTGCATGCATATGGGATGATTTTAGACTTAAAATTATTTATTTAAGTCATTATTGGCGCCATTGTTATCATAACAGGTTCAAGCAAAGGCGATTTTCTTGAGCAACAAAAGATCTAAAGGTGCTTCGAGTTCAATTTTTAGTGCCAGGTCCAGATTGTTCAGAAGATTATTTTTCCAAAGTTCAATTTTTTAGAGCATGCAAACTTCATCGAATCTAGTTCAAGTATAAGCGACTTTTTGAGGCAGAATAAACAAACTTCTATCTTTTGTCTAAAATTCTTCTATTCTTGTCTTAGGTTTTCTCTTGCATGTCAAAGAAAACAACACAAATTTTAGAATCTGATCATCTGGGTTCACATATTTTAGTGACAGCAACAAAACCCATGTCTTAGATTTTTTCAAGAAAATTGCCCCATTGCTTTTATTCTACAAGAATTGTGCTTTTTTTTTAAAGATTCCTTTGTATGTGGGTCAAAAACACATATTTTCCAAAATTGAATTATCTAGGTTTCCTTATAATTCCATTGCCTACAAAACCCATGTTCCAGATTTTCTCAGGAAAAATTGCCCTGGGAAGCGCTAAAACCCTTGCTTTTTCTCAACTGAAAAAGCCTTTGCATGCCTTGCTAAAACTCATATTTTCAATTTTCTGACGATCTGGGTTTGCTTAGAATTTAATTCTCTACAAAACCCACATTTCAGAAATTTTCCAAAAAAAATTCTTGCAACTGGTTATTTTTAGCCTCATCTAGAGTTTTTTTCAGCTTTTTCTGAAAGTTGTCCAAACATACCCGACTTTATAGTCAAAAATCCAGATTTTCAAAATGCAATTCAACCCCATAGATTATAAGACCAAATTGGTCTTGATGCACGACTTTTTGAAAACCTCAAACACAAACTTAGGTCATGTCTATCCGGTGGTCAATCTAAACACATTGGAAGGCGTTAGTAGCAACACATTGAAGAATCTTGAGCATTCCAAGTTGCTGGCAGCGACATCTATTCCTATCACAACTTTTGATCTCGAGTTTGTTCTTTCTTGCATCAAGCACTATGACTTGTCTACATGAAAAATCAAATCAACTAATGGGAGAGTCTTTTGCAGCCTTAAATCGAGGGATGTGGAAAAGTGCTTTGCTATTCCTCCTCGTTCAAACAATTTCACTGTAGTCATTGAGACTTGTGATAATATATTGTGTGAAGATCAAGAGAGATCACAGAGGAAAGTTGCTCAAAGATGGTTGAGAATACATAAGACCAACATGCCAAAGAAGGTTGGTCGCAACAAGTTCAAGGATGAAGTTGTTATTTTGATAACTCTACTCAATCAGGCTACAGGTCAGGAGGAAGCTAATATTTTTCGACCGTGGATGTTCTATGTCATTTCTAGGATCCTCAATAGTACATAACAATTTGACTGGGCCATGTTAATCAGCAAGTGCCTTCAGTAGCAGATCATTGGATTCCTCAAAATCCACGAGTTTCACATGTTGTCTTACTTGGTCTACTTGATTGCATCTCAAGGTAATTTTAGACACTTTAAAACCAATGGGACTCTTGGCGTTCAACACATTCATGAATATTACTCTCAATTGGAGTTCTCAAAAGCTGAACAAGATTTCAAGGTGGTGAATGATCACTTTTTCATGAAGACAGTCAAAGATCTTGACAATGAAATGCACATCAGGATTTCACTAGAGGCAAAATCAACGATGGAGAATTGGGTGGATTGGTTTATTCAATTCCCCACTTTCACATATATTCAAGTGCATGGTTACACCAGAGAACTGCAAGGTACTCGTCAGACAAGGTCCTTTTCATGGAGTTTCTTAGACAAGCTCAACACGTTCACTCTTTTCTTTGCAGTCGCCATAAGACAACAATTACCTTTCCTTTTAGATGGGGTATTTTCACATGCAGGACTACCACTAATTACAAGTTTATGACAACCGAGCTTGAGAAATTCAACCTCAATTATCACATCAAGAGGCATTCCTATGATCCATTGGGTCATTATGCAGCCCGATTGGAGCGTAGTATTGCACACAAGCCAACACTTGAGGATTTTTGGGCTAATTGTGAGGATGAATTTGAAGTCCGTTGACGTCACTACTATAGACCTACTATTGCTCAAATCACTGATTTCCTATCAGAGGATGTTGAGGGTTTGTTAGATGATGATGGAGAGGTTCTACTTAGTTCATACATCAAAGATCAAGTTGCTCACCAACCAAATTGGTACGCCAAGGAGAGTAATTCCATTGAGGACGTGTCAAAGTTAATTATCAAAACAAACATACACTTCTTGGAGAGTAAGAGAAGGCACAAGACAGTTCCAGTCATAGAGCTTCTAGTAGGGTTTTCTTCATTATCTTCTATCTCAAGGTCTAGGCCTCGAGTTAAGGTTATCTTGAAGTTGCCTGAAGGTGTTAGAATCAGTGGAAACACAAAGGGGAAAAGTACTGGCAAGTGGAAGAAGAAACAAGTTGAGACAACACCTGAAGTTCCAGTAGAGATAGTTATACAGGTTGAACCACATCTTTCACCTCCTAGTTCGCCATTTTCACCATAGTCACCTCCTATTGATATAGACTTAAAGTTGAAACCATCAGTTTGAGGAGCATCAAAAATAGTTGATCCACCACAAGTTGATACAACAGCACCAGTCTCTCCTCGAGTTGATAATATTGCTCATTCACGTTGGCTCAAGAAATCTTTGGGAAGACAAAGGCGAGAGCCTTCATATCAGCTTGATTTGTCTGAGTTTGGTGATCCTTATTAGGGAAGGTCAAACAAGAAAATCAAGAAGCAGGTGCACATTGAAAAGACTCCTGAGGTAGAGATTATCATAGAAGTTGCTATGCCACCAGAGGGTAAGAGCCTAGATGAAGTTGAGGTTGGTGATTTCACCTTCGTCAAAGCAAACCTTGGTAGGAGCACTTGGCAAATAGATGTGATCCTTCTCAATATTGTCACAAATAATCTTGAAGAGTGTGTCATGAAGGACGAAGAAGATCAAGTGCTTCTTAAGGTTGAAATTAGGCAACTCCAACAGTATATTTTTTTATCTCATTCATGGAAACTCGAGTAGAGCACTTGTTCTTCCACAAAGCACAACTAAAGAACAATAGAAGTTGGATTAGTTAGTCAATCATGGAAAATTTTTGGACAATTGGGTTGAAGACTTCATTGTTACAGGTCAGTATCTTCTCGCAGAGTTATATCAATTGAGGAGCGATGCGCATGGACTTCGTTAGGGAATCCAACAACTAGAGATAACTGTTGTAGAAGGCATGGCGAAATAATGGATTCTCGTATCCTAGTTAGCAGTTGCATATGACGCTATGGTAGTAGAAGAAGAGAGAACGAAGATTTTTTCTTGGAGAGAACAACACCTCTTTAGGATGGAAACATATGAGAGAATCTCTGCCAGGTTGAATACAATCAAAGAGAACGTTACTGGAGCTCTTGAACTCATCAGCAACTTTGCCACTTAGATCTCGTGCCATTATCTTCTTGAAGATGGCACATATGTTGAACTTGATGTAGTACAGGATGAGTTTGAGAGGCTGGTTCATGATAGTCTTGAGGGAGATCTTGTGGTGTCCAAGTTGGATCACATCTCAATGATGACAACTAGTTTCAAAAAGGCAACTGAAGAGGTCAAAGAATGCCTAAGGGTGGTCAGAGATGGTGACAGAGATTTGAATAGGCAGGTTATCATCATGGATAGCATCAAAGTACAAGAGGATGAGACAATCGACCAGTTCCTAGACGAGGTGTTAGACTGTGATGACCTGGAGTGATCCGTCAGTTGCAACCTATAGTTATTTTTGAGGATAGAGTCAGGAGCAGCAGTTAACTCGACATTCAGTCTTGAGTTCTAATTGTTTATTTTATGCACGCACATCACATCCTTAGAGATATCTTCACAGGAGTTTAGACTTTTAGTTAGGAGTAGTTAACTAATGTTAGTGATTAGTTATTTTTATTTCAATAAGGACTTGCATTTTGTACATGTCCAGTTCAATTGAGTCATGTTTCAGTTAATTGATGGTAGCTTTCTAGTTAACTGTATAGTTTCCTTTATTTAGGGTTTAGCAATAAAATCTTACATGCTTGCAAGGCTGTAGTTGACTCAAGGTGATTTTAGGGTTCCCTACACCTTTGATGTCTATAAATAAGAGCTCTTTGCTCATTTGTATTTAACTTTTGCACGTGATAGTAATATATATTGTGCCACCTCGCCTAAAATATTGTTGTTTTGTATCTGTTCACGAGCTTTTACTATGATAATAAATGGTTGCGCCACCTTGCCTGAATGTTATTATTATGGTATTTATTCATCTTAGTTAAATATAGTGGCTAGTTTGATCGATTATTATGTGTGTCTCAACAATGCAATTTGTTGTCCTAGTTGGCTATCTTATGTTATGTTTAATAGTTGTTCTTTCAATCTACGCCTTGAATAGGGGTTCCTCCTCTTTGGAAATTTAGTAATTGAGCTTATCATTTGATGTCGTTCCTAATAAAATTCATTTCATCCTACTCCTCAGATAGGGGTCCCTCCTCCTTGGAAATCCTATTGTAAAGTTTATCGTATTAAAAAATTCCTGCTCCTTTTTCCTTATGCCATGTTTTCTTGAGGAGATTGGATAGATTAAAGCATTTTAGTTTAGTTGTAGTTAGGATATGAAAAACTAGAGAAAACCCTTAGCTGCAACGTTCTTGGTTTCCTTAACCTTATGCCTCTTCGAGCTGAGTCAAAAAAGATAGGATTTATAATACTTTATTTTTCAACGCATATCAACAAAAGAGGGAGCTTCCCCTCCTAATTTGAAGAGTAGTCATTACGCACTGTGCATAGCTATCTGTACCAACTTGCACTCTAGAGGTGTTAATTGTTACACCAACAAGAGTCAAGGGAGTTTCAGGGCATTCATTTGTGAGAGATGTTTATTGTTTTAGTCACCTTATTGGGTTATAGTCTTGAAGGGGTATTTGTTATTTCTATATCATTGTTTTGTCACCTACTATAATGATAAAAGCATTGAGATACCTAAGAAACCCTAGATGATGGTATAGATGCATGTTAAAGGAAAATAACATTGTCATGCATGCAGGGAATAATGAAAAATTATGAAAAATGCAAGCAAGAAGAGTGTGGGATGCTCAGAAAATAACTTAGAGGATAGAGGATAAAAGACACATTGCGATGTTCATACTATTACCCGATTTTCACCCGTGGGCTCAATCAAGGGAAATTATGTTTTAAATTTGGCACGTGGATTAAATTTGGCTCCCATAAGGGTTGAGCCTAGTGTGCAGGTGTTCGGTTTTCATTGGGAAGGTCTTCTTCTGATGTTATTTCATAAGGAAGTCTATTGGAAAGCATGCCTTGATCAGATTTTTCACAAAACTCCCCAGAGAATAAAGTCGCTGAGACCAACCGGATGTCTTGCCGACTGGCTGTTGTGTTATATTCATTTGAGTTACCCAGGTCACCAAGACATTTCAGATGCCATGATTTTTTATATATCTCTCCGTCGGGGAGAAGTCTGGCCGAATGGTGGAAGTCTCAGCGAAAAGATTTTCTTCAAGGAGATGTCTCTCCGACTGATAGAAGTCTCGCCAAAACAGCCGGCGTCGGGGAGAAGTTTGGCCGGCTGATGGTGGTCTCACCGAAATTTTGGGGCTCACGGTAATGTCTCGCCGAAAGGCGATAGTCTGGCCGAAGGATTTTCGATTGGCATAACGTCTTGCCAATTGATGGAGGTCTCGGCAAAAGGTTGTGAGTCTGGTATGATGTCTTCCCGATTGAGGGGAGTCTCGCCGAAAGTTTGGGGCTCGCTATAATGTTTGGCCAACAGGGTGAGGTCTCACCGAAAGATGAAGGATTCAGGGAGATGTCTTGCTGACCGCTGTGGTCTCGCCGAAGGTGTGTGGCTTCGGGGTAATGTTTGTGCTCGGGGAGATGTCATGCCGACCGCTAGTGGTCTTTCCGAAAGGAGGTGCCATCGGTATGATGTCTCACCGATAGTTTTAACTCTTCGGTGTGACTGATGGAGGCTCGCTAAGACCTTTGTCTGACTTTTTTGTCTTGCCGATGGTCTAAATGGAAAGATATCTACTGTGAGGTGCTTTTGGTATGACCTCTTGTCGAAAGCGATAGTCTTGCCAATGGTTTTGGATATTAGTATGACTCTTAGGACTCGCTATGATGTCTGGCCGATAGTGATAGACTAGGCAATAATTTTGGGACATCGGTATAACTTTTACAGCTCGGTATGACCTCTTGCCTATAGTTCTAAGCTATGCCGATTGCTGCTGTGAAGTATAATCGCATCGAGTAGACACAGCTAGTGTCTCACTGACATGCGATTCTGTTTAAAGAACTTTTGACCGCCCGAAGAGCTTACGTGGTGTCTGTTCAACCAATCAGAGGAAGCTAAAGGCGAACCGTGGCAGTTTGACCGATGTGAAGAAGATCAACAAACTGTATATGACATGGATCTACTTTGAGATCAAAGGCAATGGATCGGCTCAGTGAACAATGGTGTTCAGATCTAACATTAAAGTCAGATGTTGTCTCTCAGGGGGGTCAACTTGCAGAAGGATCTAAAAAGATAGAAAAGTCGAAGGGGAAGGAGCTGCGAGTCTCAGTAACAGCTGTGATGTCTACTGGCAAAGGTCGATCGACATTTATGATAATGTTGCAGACCATTCAAAGCAGCTCTAATGAAGCTCTCGAGCGTGGACACGGAGGCCAGAAGTTAATGCGATGGTTTTGAAAGATCTAAGGGCTACTCCTGAGGGCGATCCTTCACCGACATGGACACGAGGGGTGCACATTGAATGCGATTAACTTTATTCCAAAAGATCTGAGGGCCAACGTGTTCAGGAACCGACTCATTTTTGTAAACCTTAGGGAAGAGGCTGACACTTTGGGTTTTTGGTGGTATATATGGCATTTTTTTCCTCTTTGTAAAGGGAGTTCTTCTTATGCTTTTCAAAAATTTGTGACTTTTGCAGTCCTCTCTCAGATTAGCAAACTTTTGTAACTCATTTGGAGCATGATATATAGAATTTACCTTGGTTACCATTGATGGTTCAATTTTTCTTCTGGTTCTTGCAAAATATTGTGCATTCTCAGGTGATTGATCAAGCTACTTCGTGAAATCTTTCTATTTCCTTATAGCTTTGTCTCATGTTAGCATGCCTTTCTTTGCAAAAGTAGTATTATGTAGGTTACAAATTGTGTTTTACTGAATTGTACATGAACTTTTAATTTGTGAAAAATTGATTTTCCTTCTTAAAAGTGTGTGCATGTCAAATTTGTTTGTGAAATACTTATGCATAATCTATAGAAACTTGTTGTGCAGTCCCATATCCATCATCAGTATTCAAGTGTAACCTGAGTGTCTCATTGCTCTTGTCAATTTGGTGTATCACCATAGGATTTTATTTTCATTTTCATGGACTCCTTCTCCCTTTTCCTTACAAAGATCAGTAGTTAGGTGATAACACAAAGGAATTCGGCCTTCTCCGGAGGTTCTTTTCCAATTTTTTAGGTGACCCACAACCTGGAAAAGTTCCCATGTTTCTCTAGAAAGCTCAGTTTTCATAACTTTGCATAGAGTACATTTCTAAGAGATAACAATTTTGGCACGCCCGGTGGGACTGTTGAATTAGACAACTGAAATAAGATACATCTTATTGTTGATTTTGATATGCAATCAACAATTTTTCAGACCTTAAGAGATTGAAATCTACATATCTGGCGACTCCATGCCCAAAGTAACTGGTTTCAACAGGATAAGTGTTGATTTTATGGTAATATGTCTTACCATTCACCATTTCACGAAAATTCTATCTATATACCTTCTAATCTGCCATATCAAAGCAATTATGCTGTTGATTTCACAGAATATTACCAGCAAAGCAATTTTTCTTATGAATCTCAAAATTATGATAATATGAGGTTGGAGAATATGTCCTTATATTTCCAAAAGCAGTTTGAAGAAATTGAAAATCAGCAAGAGGTCAATAAGTAGCAGGAGAAGCTTGCTTATCAAGTTTATATTCATCAACAGGAGGTTGAGACACAAAGAGGATCCTATTTAGTACAAGAATTTGAACAAAGTCAGTCTAACTCCCCTGAAGAACAACTTTCTCAAATGCCCCAGTCAGCTGCTACCTTTCCAAATCCTTTCTTTGAGGAAGAGCTTCACTTTCCGCAGTTCAATGTTCCAAGTTTTGAACAAAATGAGTTTTTTGTTGAAAAGAAAATAGAGGAAGAGCAACCCATTGATCTAGACAACTTACTCTTGTGGGAAAGGATTAAAAAGGTAAATCCTTTACATCTAGCTATAAAGTGTTTTCAATTGCAGCAACAAAGGATTGAACAACAAGAGGACATCAGACAGTGTGGTGAGTTGCTAGCAAATGGTTATCAACAAGATACTAGAGCATTGGACTTGGAAGAACAACAGGAAGACAAAGCGGAAGTATCTATTGGAGAGGATCAACTTTCAGTTTTGAATAGGAAGTTGCCTTCATTCTTTCAACATGATGAAGAATTTGTGGGTCTGTTCGCACCAACAACACTCGAAGAGAAGGCTAATGTAGATTTTTATGAAGAGATATGCACAGATATCATTGAATAGTTTTGTTCAACATTGGATGACAAAGAGGCAAACCAACTAGAAGTAATTGATAGTCATGATGAACTAGAACAACAGGTTCATAAACTTGAACAAATGTTGAAACAGCAGGAGAAGCCTCATGAACTTGATTTACAAGGTTATATCTGGTTAGAGGAGCTTCCATTCTATTGTGCAGAAGAACTTGAGATTTCATCACCACTAGAATTGTTGCCTTCTTTCGTTGAAAAAGACAAGCCTGAATCGGAATGTAATTCTTCCAGTAATGATAAGAATTATAAGCAGCTTCCATTCTGGTGTATAGAGGAGCCAGAAGCTGATGTACTGATTGAAGGTGTGTTGGAGGAATTTATTTATGTAAGCGGTAGAAGGGGAAAAACAAACTAAACTATGCATCTACGCTTCTAAATAGGATATTGCATCTAAGATTAAGAATTTAAACTAATTTAAACTACAAATCTACAGAAATCTATCCTACTGCTCTCTAACTCTAAAGATTTCTCTAATTTACTTAGCTCTCAGATTTGTAAGCTAATTAAACTATTAAAATGACACTTAGAGAATGAGAAATGAACTATTCTACTCTAATATGATTAAAATATGCAAATTCTATTCTAATGGCAGCCATGACTGCAAATGCTTGATGCTTGAATGCTGCTTGATGGATGCTGGAATGCTGGATGGTTTGGATGCTTGAATGCTTTGGAAACCTGCAGAGTAAGATTGCATTAGTTGGGATCCTTTTCTTGTAGCCCAAGAGCTGTATTTATAGCTTTCACGGCAGCACCATTGTACAGGAAACCGGGATGAGGGGCTGTGATTTTCTCTGGAGAATCCAAAGGCATGGGATGAGAAGAAGGAGCTGATCATGGAGAATGGTTTCTCCCCATGAAAACACCAGGCAAGAAGAGAGGGAGGATTGATGGAAGAAGATTGAGAGGACTTCCTGCAAGTTTGTCCCTGAAGCTCTTCCCGTGAATGGAAGTGCATTAATTAGATTTAAAAATCTAATTTATTGGTGAGTGAATAGTGTAAATGATTTATGCAAAATTAAATATTTTTAGTTTATTTAATTTAAAAGAGGAATAAATAATTTAATAAATCAAACTATAGGGTTTGTTTTATTAAATTAAAAGGAGAATGATAATTAAATAAAAGATTTTTAGCAATCTTTATTTAATTAAGAAGAAAGGTGATTTTAAATAACACAAATTATTTAAATTGTGTATTTAATTTTAAGATAGAAGTAATAATGATAATAATTAAATAAAACAAAGTTTTAATTTTGTTTATTTAATTAAGAGAGAAATAATACTATAAAAATGATAATAATTAAATAAAAAAGTTTTAATTTTGTTTATTTAATTGAGAGAAAATAGAAGAATTTAATAAATGAACTTACCATAAATAATTTATTTACTAAGTAGAAGAGAATTTTAAGATTAATTAATCAAATAAGTCGTATTCAATTAATTAGATTCTCCCACCATTTTTAGGTGTCTATATTTTTGCCCTCTTTTAAAGTGATGTAAGCAGCTAGGCTTCAAAGAATGATTTTGCTTCAACTGCCAGTATTGACGAAAGGTTTTAAAGCATGCCCCAGACTTGCCCCAGATGTTGAATTTTGAAATGATAGTGATATATGCCCCCTCGGGAGATAAATTGATGAGTTTTGGATTTTTATGATTTTTCAAAAAAAAAAATAAAAAAATTGAATTTTTATGATGGTTTGTTGATGAATTGGTGAAGAAACAATTTATCTCCCGACTAGATTGTCCATACATGCCCCTGTGATAGATAAGAATTAATTCCTCATAAGGAAAAATAAATAAATCCCATAAAAATCCCCCAAAATAGCCTATAAATACTCAAAAGTCATTTGTGCATTTGACTTTGACAACCTTGTGATAGAGACCCTTTAGAGTATTCAGAGCTAGGATGCCGATCCCTTACCACACCCACCGACTCGAGCGTGTGCGCCATCACCAGCGTCCGGCTGATTATGGTCCTCCGGTATGTACCCCAACTCGTCCTCGTAATTCGCGCCCATATTTTTGATGTGTTTTTGTACATTTTTTGAGTTTTAGCGCGCGGTGTAGCGCGTTCGTGCTCTGTTGTAGCGCGTCTGGTCAACAGCGTAGCGCGTTCGGTAAGTTTTGCAGTGCGTCAGAAGTTTTAGCGCATTAGGTTGATTTTGTAGCGCGTCAGTGAAATTTTGTAGTGCGCCAGAAATTTTAGCGCGCAGGGTCAGATCTGTAGAGCGCCCGGTAAATTTTGTAGCGCGCCAAAATATTTAGCGCATTAGGTTGATTTTGTAGCGCTTTTGGTATAGATTGATGTAATCATTGTGCATTTTGATTTTCGTTGATTTGTTTTTGATTCCATCTATTTTAGTTTGATCTTGACTAAAATATATGGGAAACGATCTCATGATGAGCGAGATCTATTGAGTGATAATAATTAACCTCATGATAGGCGAGGAATAATTATGCATTCTGAATGATTGAACCCAATTGATAGATGAGGGTTCCTTGATGTTTTGATAGGTTGATAGGAAAAAGCACAATTTTTTTGAAAATTTGATGATCTTTTGATATTCTGATAAAAATGTTTTGGTTTGCATGAGTACAGGAGCAGTTAGATATTATCCAGGTGCGAGAGCAGTTCCTCTGGCCTTTTGATATGATATCGCGACTTACACCAGACGAGAGACAACATATTGTTGCTTGTGGTTTGGCGACATTGCTTGACATGCCTCATATTGGACTCAATAGGGGTCTATTGAAAGCTTTGGCGGAGCGGTGGCATAGTGACCACAACACCTTTCATTTACCTACTGGTGAGATGATCGTGACGCCAGAGGATGTATGGCGTATTCTTCGTATTCTGTTTGTTGGAGAGATTGTGGTTCATGATTCGGAGGAGGTTGGTGGGGTAGAGGCTATGCAGAGAGTCTTTCAGGATCCCCACGTTGCAGGAGAGTGGATCCCATGAATAGATATATATATGAGGCTTATGCTCCACTCCCTTCAGTGTTGGCCGACTTTATTGGTGGATTCCTTTGTCCTGATAAGAGGTCAAAGGGTCTATCTCTTGGATGGGGTCGGGTGCTAGAGGGCCTGGTGGTCCATAGGATGAGATATGCATGCAGTATGCGTTGCCCGCTATATCATGACCGCATTGACGTACCGGGCGGCAAGAATTCCACGAGCCACCTCCAAGTATGTAGCATGGGAGTGATATTATTGCCATACCGCCCTGGCGAAGCTGGCTGCATCAGCAACGAGGCCATATGTATTTCGATATAGAGGCAGGCCTACCCAACATATGATGGGTAAGCTTGAGTATTGGAGGCGGATTGTTGATGATATAGAGGCAGTGACCTGGCGTCTGTACTTAGACTGTGATGACTAGGACGATGATGATATTGAGTTGGGGTTCTTATCCGATTCGATGTATTTGATCGGGAAGAGCCCCAGGGTTTTAGAGCGATTCCTGTTTCGTCGTGTGTACAGACAGTATGGGATTGTTCAGTGCATGCCACAGGGTGTAGCACATTATGGCCGACGTCGGATAGATGTTCCTGATTGGGGTCCCAGCTTGCCTTACGGGGCAC
>VDFB02282279.1:472062-536879 GCA_007258455.2 Sequoia sempervirens | reverse complement strand
TGGTTTCTCATCATCAAGGTACTCTGGAGGTCATAATTGCACTCTCCCTTCTGCATTTGATTGGAGCCAAATTGACCAAGGCCACGAAGAGGGCAGAATTAATACATAGTGTGCACTCCTCTATCCCCACACCTTGTTTTGTTTCTCTAATTTCTTTCTTCCTTTTCTCTTTGGTAATTTTGCTTTTCTTCCAACTTTCGATTCAACTTCCTCTATGTGGTGAGTGCCAATTGGTAAGCCTCTATCGTTTGGATATTCCACATACCCAAATCCTCTTGGATAGACTCCCTCAAACCATTGGCGTACTTCGCCACTTTCTCAACTCTTCCTTCATGGTGTCCTAACCTAATTGTCAGTCGGTACTACTCGGTGTATTCCTTCACAATCATGTTTCTTTGTCATGGATTGTGCAACTCCTTCAACTTTGGTCAATTTGAGAATGAACTTGACTTTCATCTTCTCCACCATATTACAATATGACCTTTCAACTTGATCTTCACAAAATTTATCTTATCTAGATCCACAATGTCCTCATACTCAAAATGCTCCTCCAAATCAGTGATCCAATCTATGAACTCTTCAAGATTCATATTTCCAAAATAGTTTGAAATGTCTACTCCAATCCTCTTGCCAATGTCAGTTATGGCCTTCAACATTCTTTGTTCCTTGTCTTCACTTCCACTAGATCCTATTGGATCTGCCTCTTGTTCTTCATCACTCTCCTCAACCCTAGAGTTAGGGTTCCTTTGGCGGTCTTGCTCAAATGCATCCATTTGATTCTGCATAG
This sequence comes from Sequoia sempervirens, assembly GCA_007258455.2. Classification (NCBI taxonomy): domain Eukaryota; kingdom Viridiplantae; phylum Streptophyta; class Pinopsida; order Cupressales; family Cupressaceae; genus Sequoia; species Sequoia sempervirens. The sequence goes on along the minus strand of VDFB02282279.1, from coordinate 536,092 downwards.
CCTTCAACATCTCATACATCTCCATTTTGCTAGCAATATTGATAACACCTCACTGCTCTTTGGTGGCATCATGACTTGATGAAAACTAGCTTTGGGTCGACGATCTGTCCACAATCACCCCTTCTAAACTACCTCACAATTAGAAGTTTTGTTTACAAAACTCTTGTGGATTTCCTTAACTTGACAAACCTTATTTAATTCCTGCAAAGTATCAAAAAAACGTAGTACACTTCCTCTTCTTCTGCTTACACCTTAATTTACATCAGCACTCTCCACCTATGTTTCCATCCATATAGAATTTCATAAGCTCAAGCGATTTACACATTCTCATGGGCGAATCTCTATCTCAATATTCCCTTCCAATTCTTAGGATAGAGTCCTCAATCATTGACTAGTCCGATGTTATAGGTTTTTCTACCTTATATGTTCCAATCAAGACCAAATGTACAACTCAACCATGTAAGTTATTCTCAACTTAAAGGTGTTAATGAGTAGTCTAGTACATAACCCAACTCAATAGGTTAAATCTTAACCTAAGGTCTCTCTTTTTATTCAAATGAACTTCTCGTCCCAATTAGGTTATTCTAACCTAGGGTTTCATTCCAATATGATCAAATAATCATTCTCATAAAGAGATTTTTGATGTGGTTAACATAATGTCACATCCTACCTTATCTTTCACTCCATCTCTATGGCTTAATAGCTTAACCTTATTATCCCCAGGTCTCTTAGCATAGTAAGCTTCAGTGTCAAGTCGCTTCACGACATGGATATACTACTTATATATAGAAATAACATCGTTATCTAAATTCCCCCATATAAGATATATAGGAGTGTAGAAACACTTTCCTCCAATTCATGAGTAACCTAGATCTTCCTTTGCCAATCCCATAGACAATGATCTTTCCTATCATGATCAAATTATCCGCCTATCCTTTTCCAAGGCATCAATGATAATATCGTTTGATCTTCCAATCAAATAAATCTAAGGTATGGGATGATAATAGGTCATAATCCTTAACCTTTCCATTTATCTTACTCCAAAAATCCTAATGCCTTTTTGAAATATTCCCCCTTAATTTTTTCCCCAAAATTAACACACAAATCAGCAACCAAACACTGATTAGCGTTAGCCCCAAATGCAAATCAGCAAAGAAGATAACTCTAACCAAGAATGTTCACCAAGATCCCAATGTGGGCGAAGTGATAGCATATGGTCAGAGGATCGTTAGGCATAAACAGAGCTGAAAGTACAATTCATTTGCTGATGCAGGCATCCACAAGCGGTGGGAATACTCCACTTATTCAGTGGGTGAGTTTATAACAATTATTAGGCGGCAAGCCAGCCTTTAAATCCACTCTTCCACTTATTAACGTGGGAGGAATACTATCCACGCAACCACTTATAACGTGGGGAGAAATTAAAAACAAGAAAGATGTTTATTCTAAAACTCAACCACTCAATTGTGGGAGTGTAAAACAGATATAAAATTGCAGCAATAAAGAAAGAGCTGTTAGTACTACTAATTAGCTTTACAATAATGAAAATAAGCTGCAAAACTCAAAGATATGCTTCCTAAATCAACCAATAGTTAGAGTATCATTTCCTCAACATTTACAATGATTAAATGATATGAAATTGAAGCACAACCAGCAAAATACCAATATTTAATAAGTCTGATCAAAAACAGCATAAACAGAAAATCAGACCAGCAATGTCAAACCTCATAGAAATGGACGTAACTTTGTCAAATCAGCTCCGAAAGCTCTCATACCACAAGCGAACAACAGCTAAGAGCTAGGTGTCCATAATCCATCAAAGAGACGAACCATAAACAAAAGATAACAGTAGGCTCGAATCCCAATGCAACCACAAAAAAGTACAGCCTCCTTGGAGAAGTCGACCTTCTCTAGAAAAATCAGCAGTCAGAGATAAATTCCCAAACTTTGTAGAAAGGGGCGCCCCACACAAACATACAGCTTGAGCAAATACCCAGAACGAAACAAAAATCAGCGGCGAAGCTATGAGTATAAATTTGCTTCAGCCAATTACAACAGCAGTACAAACAAATTATAAATCAGCAATCTGCTTGTAAATAAAATCACCATTGAGCACTATCCACACTCTTGAATGAAGCATGGTCTTCAGAAATCTTCCTAGGAAGCCATAGTTTCAGGCCCGAAGAAAGAATGATTTGCTAAGCTTCCCTTTAGCCAGGTTCTGGATTCATTCCAGCAGCGTAACTTTGCTCTTCAAAAATATGCATAATCAGCTCATCATAAAACATCAATATATAGGCTTCAGTTGGCAAATGAAGTAACAAGAGACTCTTCAAATTCCAAGAAGTTGAATCACTTCAACTTCCAAAAGGGACGCCACTTTAAGCATTTCACTTTTTGAAATATTAAAATATCATTCAACTTCCCCTTTAGGCATCCATTTTCATATTGCAACAATAAAGCATTTTTTAAATAATTAAATGCTCACTTGACCCCTTAATTGTCCCCTTCTTTAAAACAACTTGAAGTCATCAAGCCTAGGCATGGGGTACAACTTCAAGACATGAAAATTGACTAAGTCTGAAACTCAGTCCAAGGAGATAACCAAATACAATGCCCAAGCTACAATTGATGAATTGCTAAAAATAGCAAACTGACAAATGCCATACTGAACCAAGTTGATGATGATGCTTCTGCCAAAAATGAACTTACTAAAAATAGCAAATGCCAAAAATAGTAAGTTAACTTCAAAACCATCAGAAAGCCAAACTGAACTGCAACTGATTGAGCTACTGTTAGAATAATACTGCCCAAAGATAGACTTACCAAAAATAGCAAACTGCTATAAATAGTAAGTTTGCAAAACCTCATCTATACGCCAACTAAGCTGTAATCAAAACTTACTAAAAATAGTAAGTGTTTCCAAATATCATTTGAGCACAAACCGGGCAGCCATCATGACTTACTATAAATAGTAAGTGCCCGGAAAGGATGTCAAAATCAGATGCATGTCACATCACCCTGGAGGTCTCTGAAAACCCAGAAAAACCCGGAAACTTTTTACATGCAAACCCTCGAAAAAGCATCTAAAAGAGGAAACCCTAATTTTCTGCTTCAACTTAGCCTACGGATTTCCGAAAATAGGCTAAATCCAATTGAAGAGCTTAGGGCTAAAATGGGGGGACATTACACTTTTTCCTTGTGGTCATAAAATGTATGACTTAATTGACATCATGACTTGCAAAGAAGTCATTAGTTCTTCCAAATCGAAAACATATCCACATTTTTCGTTGGGTGGGGTACTTAATCCGACTTAATCCACTCTTTTCCTTCCCCCCTTAGTGTTTCAACAACTTTTGTTCTACTCAAAGTTAAACTCCTAGCAATACTTGCTCCTTTTGAAAGGATTTGTCACTCCTTGTTGTTGGATTCCCATTGCCTTTTCTTGCCTCAATGGCATACTTTGAATATACTTTTTCCCAAAGCTAGATTCTTCATTGTTTTCTACCTCATAGATTCAACATTTTGGATCATCCAATAGGAGATCTAATGAATAATCAGCAACTTAGAAGTTAAGCGGTACACTATTATTGCCACTTTCTTTCCAATATCTTTTTGGGTGGAGGAATATCCATGTTCACAAGCCTCTTTTGTCGATGTACTTTTCATCTTAGAACGTTGTTTTCCTTGCAACTTCAATTCATCTAACACATAGTGTCTTATTGTATTCCATTTCCTTTTGGAACCTCTAAACGAATGTTGATTTTCGCAGACATGTTGGTGAGTTGATCTTATAACTCCAACCTATCTAAACCTTTGGTCAAGCCAACCTTTTCAAGTGACTTTATTCCAATGCTTGGAATCTTATTCTTTTTAACCTCTAGAGATACCAAAGTTGTTTGGTCTCTTTTTCACATCTTAATCCAAATTCCAATAATCTCATCGATTTTGGTTGGGAGAACCATGCCCATGTTATTGATTACTACTTTCTGACCATTCTAATCTTTTCTCTTTTCCTAGGTACTAACTCTTTTGTTGCAATATCCTATCCTTACACCAAAATTAGATTTATGTCAAGAGTTCTCCAACCTTGTGGATACCTAGACTTCGTTGACTTTCTACTTCGATCTAATTTATGCTGACATTACATATACATAGCTTTGTAGTTGTTTTCACTCAATCCAAGAATTCTTGACTCTTTTCTACTATAGATTGCTACTATAAAAGAGTTATCTCATTTCTTCTCATTCCCTTAGAGTCATATAACTATTTCGTAGGTTAAAGGTATATACTGGTTATTCTTCCCAACCTTTCTACATAACCCGATTGCATAATCTTCCGCAATCCCAGGTAATATCATAAGTTGTTGGTTTAGGAGTTCCTACTCCAGGGATGACTCTTTAACTAGTCCCAACTTCTCATCTCCCTTTTCACTTCACTATGTTCTTTTCTCTTGCCATTGTGGCACAAGAACTTTTCAACCATTATCTTCTAATAAGGTTTACGCATTATTGTGTAATGAGCTCATAGGTTTCAGTGCAGAACCTGGTAGCTTTGATACCACATGTAACGTACCAACCCTTCGATAAAGTAAAAATTTCTAATTTTTCACCATACAAGTAAATAAACTAAGTAACAAGTCATTGCAATAAATTTTTTCTTTCTTTTATTGAGAATATACGATCAAGATGCCATAGCATATTACAATAAAGATTCCACTTCATTACAATAACTTCACAAGTACAAGATACAAGAATACATACATTTACATACATAGCACCAATGAGCTTTAGAACTAATAGCTATAAGACGGTCCAGGATCTTCCCTTTCAAATCTTGGTTCTTCTGTCACTTGTTGTGGAGGAGAAGCATCACTCAAGCACCTTTCCGCCAACCACGGACTCATAATGCGGTCCCCCGCACATCTACCATTCGATAGATGGCCTTCCCTTCAACGAAGAGATTGGTAGAGTAACCGATAATGACAACCAATTGGGCATAGTGATGTGTCCTACATGACTAGAACCTTGCAATCCCACAATCCCGAACTAGCATGTAATATTGGATCACGATGATCTGACAGTGTTAGTCTCGGTAGTCACACAACCTAGAGTAGAGTCACACAATCTAGAGTGGAGTCTCAAACATTCACACTACTTTGATCGAAGAGTTTTATTCAGTAAGCGACTGAGAGTCATCTATCACATACACTACTCGGGGCCGATTTGACTTAAAGCTATCTTCAACTACGCATAGGTATTTCCTTCAATGGATAGTCCCATTATCCCAGATAACCTACAACCATATTAATCTACTTGGAATTAACTACTTAACTAGTAAGTACACAAGCTAGGTATTCCTTCTACAGATAGTCCTTCATCCCAGATAACCAACATACTTGGATAACTCGACTTACATGTAAGTATATTAATCCCTCTCCCATATTAGATGACCTATTCTAGGAGAAAACACAAGCTTTCCTAGTTAAATCAATAACTTAGCTAAGTGTACCATATGTGTTTTTCATGTTCAATCATACCTAGTATATAATACTTATGATAAACATCCATCTCCTACTATGGAGTAAATACAATCACATTGCATCCCATGTTCAAACATATCTAGTATAATTAAATACCTATGTTGTACCACATGTAACATAATTAAATACCTATGTCAAGTAATCTCTTCGACATATCTAGTATAATTAACTACTTGTGTCAAGCAATCTCTCCTATCATGGAGTACTTAAAAACACATTATAAAAAAACAGCCTAAAAGCTTCAATTCCCTATTTTCAAAGGCACTCTCAATTACTTCTATTGCACGTAGTGAAAAGACATTCAAGGCAAACATAGAAATTCATAATAATTCTAAGTAAATAACAAGAAGAAGAGATCCTCATGCCTGTTATCGCTTATCCCGATTAATGGAAGCAGTGCAGCCTTCTCAATAGTAATTCAGCTTGAAAACAGCTTCCCAAAACAACTCTCTCACACTTGGTGATAGCTCACTTCACTCAAACTACAATGATACCTCTTACTCACAAAAGATCACTCTATCCTCACTCATAAAACAGATAGATATGGTTGGTAATATCTTAGAAGTAGCAAACAGCAAAGGACGTATATCCCTTGGGTAAAATGCGTCTCTCATAGGTGAATGGAAGAATGATAATCATAATGCCTCAAAATGAAATGGAAGAGAATGTGTTTCAAGTGAAATGGAACGACTATTTATAGAGCAACCCAGCACTTAGAAAACCTACAGTTTAGGCATGTCGAGTGAGAACAAACTTCATGCAAGGCAAATCAGCATAAAGGTGGCAAAGAATAAAGCTCAAACTCAGCACAAACCTTCAACAGATCGACTTCCTCATTGACAACAATTCAAAGACCATTTCAAAAGCACATGGAGAATTCGAATTCTTCTCCAGCAATGACATCTACAAGAAAATGCAATAAGAGGTGGCACCAAAACCTTTTTACCATAACCAAGTTGGCACGGTTTTAGAAGAAGTGAAATAGTCAATCATATTTCTGCAACACTTAGCAAGCATCAATTGAAATAAAGGATGAGTCGACTTAGCCAATTAAGACGTTGGACTAAGTCCACGTAACTCTCATTCACTCTGTCGACCCAGTCAAAGTTTACAGACTAAAACGTATTGATACGTTTCCATATACTTGACTTGGTGAGTGATACGCGGCCTTCATATACAGCCATGTATATTTCCAAATTGACATCCAATTTGATGACTATCATCAACCTTTATTGCCATGGTCATTTAACATCAAAAGTGACCTTTATAAATCGGCTTCTATGCTCTAATCGATCTCCAAGTATTAGAGACTCAGCTTCAACAGCCTCATACAATCATGCGCAACAGTTTTACTATTCTTTGCCATTCTCCTTATGCTAACATGATATCTATTCACTTAACAATACGTGTGGTAGTCTTATTACTTGTGCGTCCCTATTCATTGTTGCTCTTATGCATACAATAAACTCTATTAACCTTAGGCGTTGGAAACACTCTATTATAGCGGCCCATATGATAGGCGTGGCATAAAGTCAAGCATAAATTCTTATTCAAGCACTTTCAAAAGTACCAACTCTTATATGGCCACGCACTTACTAATACGTCACTCATAGTTTTAAACTTGGTGAGCTAAACAATATCATGGCTGCGCCATTCTATGCATCCCATGCATTATTCTAGATAATAGCATTTATAAGATGTTATGACAGAAATATATATATATATATATATATATACATATATATATATATATATATATATATATATATATATATATATATATATATATATACATACTATATATATATATAGATATAGATATATATATATATATACACACCTCTATTTAAGCATTAACGCTTACATGTATATATGTATATTTATATATATGCATTTCTATATATTTACACACCAAAAGGAACTTCGATAATATTGGCATATAAATCTCTATTATAAACGCAAGACAATATTATGATATATATATCATCAATTATATATATATATATATATATGTTCACACACACACACACACACATATATATATATATACGTATAGTCATTTCCTCATGTATGTACCTCTATGAGTATTTCTACTCACATACATGTGCATTTGCTAATGCTTTCATACATGGGTCAATGTATATATATATATATATATGTCCAAAGACTCAACCCAAGCATAATCAACACAATGTCATAAGGGAAGGCTCAAAACTCAAACAGATAAACATCACCCAATGCATGCAGAAGTAAACAAGACTCTCAAATGCAGACATATCGGCTAAAGATGACTTACCTATTACCCTCAAACTAACTCAACTCAATCATTCTAATGTGGTGTGTGTTTATGCTCAAATAGTTTACTTTTACTAGTTACCCGACCAAGATCTTCTCTCAAGTGATACTTCCCCTCCCCCTTGAGAAATGAACATTTACCTACATCCACTAATACATGCCTATGGCAGTCAATTGTTCATAACATATGCAATATTTATAAGCATTTCCAAAGTTAGAATAATAATAATTCAATAACCTTTCATTCACATATATGCAGTATTTCACCATGAATAACATCAACTGAGGTAATATCAAATGAGATAACATCAAATAAGATAACATTCATATTGATAACAGGGTACAAGCATAATCTGTTCATCTCCAGAATTCACATTACATTCATATTTACCCTATGTAGTAATAGTAAATAGTAATTACACAACTGGGGTGTAACAGCAGAATTCTTGCTTATGGTCAGATCCGCCACCTTCAACCAAAGGCTAATTTTGTTTATGAAGTACTGGACAATAGGCCTTTCCCCCACTGAGAAGCTTCCATCTCTTTGGGCCCTGGGTTTCTAATTTTGAAATAAGGCAGCTTTAATAGCTATAGGCCATACAATAGGATAATATACGATTTGTTGTATATGCGCAAATAGTGATGTTGAAAAAACTCTACCAGACACTAGTCAGCTGCATCTTTTGTATTATGCTTTGGACCATTATGATGATTATGAAAACATCTCACTCAAGTGTAGACCTTTTCAATTACAAGGTACATTGCACATTCAAGCCCCAGAAATTTTGACTTGTCTTCTCCAATGTGCAGTAGAATCAACGAGTTCCTTCATTTTGAACAAATTCATCACCTGATTCTAATGCACATTTTCAGTCTTTACTTGGAAAATGTTCTTCAAACCATAAAGAGGATGATAGTTTTGTTCCTCAGCAAGATCACCCCTTAAATCATTAGCTCTATTTCCACTTTCAATGAGGAAGACCACTTTACTCTAATCACATTTCACATCTAAAACATCATGTTTGAAGTAATCATGCATTAGCTAATAATTAATTAATCTTCAATTGATTATTAGGCTCATTTATTCTCATGCACTTAAGCTAAACTTAGGAGTGTTTTTTTTTATTAACTGAAGTGAGCTATTAAATCATTTTGTCTCATTACATATGATGACGAAACTTGTCATGATCTAATCCCTTTATCATTTAGGGTTGCTTTTATAAAGCACTCTCCCTCATTGTATTATCTTATTCGAATTCTTGAAGACTCTTGAAGTTCATTCTATAAGTTTTTCTTGTTGAGGATATAGCAAATCATTATTTGCACCTCTCTTGCATGGAAGGTGTTTTTGTTCATTGTTTGATCCAACATCTCATGTTTATTCACAATTCTAACATGGTATTAAAGCGTAGATCCAACGAACCCCTTCACGATTTTTGAACTTTTTTCTCAACTGGGGTTACAGGAGCAAATCAGGAATCTTCTTTTTTTTTTTTGCAAATTTTGGAGTTGGGCAATTTTTTGGTGCATTTTAGCATGAAAAAGACCTCACCATTCCGTTCAGGAGGTTGATTTGACGAATTTTGATATAAAATTTTCCCTATTTCGACGTCAAGAGCTTCTGAGGCAATTTTTTTTCCTTTGGAGGCCATACAGCCCCCAAAAGTCCGTAGCTGTACAAAATTTTGAAAAAAATAAAAAACAAGCATTTTACAACTCTCAGTGCTAAGCACTATAAATAGTGTTGGCCAATGCAAAAGGTCCACCAGTGACTACCTTTGCAGGTCATCCAACGGCCTTACACCATCTGACAGCAAGAACAATCGGTGGTGGGGTTTGTGCCCTTTAAAACATTTCTGACACCATTTTTTCCTCTATTCTGACAGTTAAAAAATTTGCCAATGCACAACGAACGAAATATTCCATTGAGGACAAGTATATTCCAACAACTCAGTTTTCTGACAGGTTTCCCAAGGGAAGATTTTTTACCACCGTAGAGGAATATTCCCTTAATATTTCGTTGATGTCATTCTGACATCAATGGTATAGACACCCCAAGGCCCCCCTCCAAGCCCCCTTTGGCCTTAAAAGAGTAGTTTTTTTTCTTTTGGTCATAACTTGGGCCTACGATATCAAAATTGGGCGAACAAGCTATTGTCAAAAAGTCGGTTCCACGTACTTTCCAATGGTGTGGGTCTCATCACCAGATTTTGCTACTGGTACATTTTATTGCCTGTCAAAGTCAAATGTGTTGTTTTCACTCTTGAGCTCACAAATTTTGGCCCATTTCTCCGTTTTTCGTGATTCTAACAACGTTGGAAAGGTCTTTTAGAGCTCTTCATAGCTATCCATGCAATTTTTCCAATTTTTTCTCCAAATACATTTTATTTAGTTTTTTGTGTTTTCACATTCTGGTGAATTACTTGGATGTTTTAGCTCCTAGAAACTTCATGTTTGTGTGGGATGACTTGTTTTAAGCTATTCTACATGTATTTCCAGCTTTTTGTGCTATTTGAGCATTTTGAGCATCTTTTGCATGCAATTTCTCTTTTGTAGACACACTGAGATAAAGGCCATTCTGCTGTATATTTTTTGGAGATTTCGCACATCTTATTATGCCTTTAGTACTCGCACTATGATATAAAGTGCCATGGGGAGTTGTGTAGGCCTTTTGTTTTGCCATCACACCTTTGTCAAGTGAGTGTTCCTTCCATGACAGTATCAAATCCCTGTGATTCTTGCCTCATGCATGGGTGCCTTGTTTGCAGATCCTTTTTATTTGCAAATACTTTCATGTGCATGTTCAAATGTTTTTTGTTCTCCTACATGCACTTCTTGGTGACACACAGTTTCAATGTACCTATCTTGGCTCTCCCTTGTTCGCATTATGGGAGGGGGTTTCTACTGTTGGTGCTAATGCTTCCTTGGTTTCATTTTTGTAGTGATTTATGTATCTAGTTCTTGTTCCTATATATTAGGTGGATGATGTGGTTGGTTATCTATGCATTTTATAAGATGGAGCATTTACCATATGGACATTCTTGCATTTATGTTTTTGGAGGCGATCTTCCATTTTCAGTTGATCAGTGTTCTTCAGATTATTGGTACTTATGCCATTTGTATCTTCGATTTCCGTATGTTTTCCTTTGTTTGCCATTTGATTCGAGTAGTCTTGTTGGGGGCACTCATGCAGATTCTTGTCTTCTTGATCCTAATCATCATCTATTTCAAAGGAGGTTCTTCATTTCAGTACTATAGCAATCATCATTCGACAGCAGTCTACAGCTTTTTCATTCTTGTACGATGTTCTTCATGTTTCTATTCTTTTTGGGACACTTTTTTGGAGGCTTCTTAGTCCTTCATTCACCTTTCTCTCTTTTGGAGGAGTTTTCTCGTGGAGTTTTCTCCTTTTTTTCTCTAGTTGTAAGAGATTAGATTGTTTGTACATGGGTACCTCATCAAGCCTTGTTTGTTGAGACCCATCATGTATTCTTTATTTTTTATGCATTCGCTTTTTAGGGTTTTTAGCTACTCCCCAAGTTCATCTTAAAGGGGGGTGTTAGAGTAATCATGCATTAACTAATAATTAATTAATCTTTAATTGATTATTATGATAATTTATTCTCATACACTTAAGCTAAACTTAGGAGTGTTTTTTTTGTTAACTGAAGTGAGCTATTAGATCATTTTGTCTCATCACATAGGATGACAACACTTGTCGTGATCTAATTCCTTGATCATTTTAGGATTGTTCTTATAAAGCACTCTCCCTCATTGTATTATCTTACTCGAACTCTTGAAGACTCTCGAGGCTCATTCTGTAAGTTTTTTTTGTTGAGGATATAGCAAATTATTATTTGCAACTCTTGCGTGGAAGATTTTTTTGTTCATTGTTTGATCTTGTGTCTCGTGTTTATTCACAATTCTAACAGTTTGTTGATTCCAAAGCATCACATTTTGGGACAAGCATGTGCCCAGGTTCACTTTTGTTTTTGTCCACTTTGATCAAAGAATGACTAATTCACTCTTACCTAATCCTCTGAAAGAGAAGAGCAATCGTACAGAACAGCAGCTAAAGTAGTTTTCAGTGAGTGTTACTTAAACTGTACTAATACACATTATATAAGTCTAAATAGGTTTTCTTGTAATATACCTTCCCGATGCATGTCTGCGGGAAAGAGGGGAGAGTAGGGGGGGCGGGGGGTGAGAGAGAAACAAAGATATGCTTGTGTCAGACATGGAACATAGGAATGAGAAATAAGCACTTGTTTAGTTTTTTTGGTAGGTTAATTTATGCTAAGGAGCGCATCCTACAGCCCAGGTGGGGCAAATGATTCCAACACATTATTGATACTTGCCTCAGCACCAGTTCACATATATGAGTGAGCTGATACTGGCAATATCCCTGTTTTAAAAATATGAGTCAGATATCACAATTCCCAAGGTTACCACACCCTAAGTGCAAAAAAAATAGGATTAGCACCTTAGGTTTTCTGGATACTTGCTGTTCCATGTCAGTTCTGGTTTAAGTTTAAGTTTAAGATGATTCTCTGTCAGCTTTATTTGTGTCATGGCTGAAACTCTTAACCGCCAAAATATTCGCAACCACTTAACAATAGGATTAGCACCTCAGGTTTTCTGGATACTTGCTATTGCATGTGAGTTCCGGTTTAACTTTAAGTTTAAGATGATTCTCTGACAGCTTTATTTGTGTCATAGCTGAAACTCTTAACCACCAAAACATTTGCAACCTCTCCATTCCACCTTGGCCAAATTTGAGGTTCAAAAATCCCTAAAACTCCTATTTTCAAGGGAAAGATTACAATTTCTTCTGTTTGAATTAATTGGCACCAATTTGATTGAGAATGCATATGTGAGGAAAATTACATTTTCAGAATGTTCCTACCATGTACAGAGCTTGGATTCGGAAGTAGAACATGCCAAAAAAGCAGCCTGCGAATTGGGTAATAGACAAGATGATGAGATAAGATGAGTATTTTAACATTCTTTAAACAGGTCTGCTTAGTCGCTAATAATACTGTAACCTATCAAGCATATTCACTTCTTCAAAAAAATAGTTTCCATGAATGTCTAATTTTAGAATAAATTCTTTGAAATTTTTTTTTATCAGCTCGAGGAAAAAAGGTCACGTATTGGATTCTGATTGCAAGATATTTGAGAAATCGTTCCTGTATCATTATATGCTAGCCATTTTAAAAGTGAATGTGCTTCATCCTCTTAAATAAGTTATCCGACATTCATGCATTGTAAATAAATTATCCAATTGACCCAATGCGGTAAGCTCAACTTCTAATACTTTCATGACAGGGCCCCAAGTCGAAAAACTTTCATGAAAAAGCCCCCGTTGCGATTGGGAAAACTAATGCAGCACCCAGTGGCAACCATTCTGATGGCTACATAACAAACGGAGAACTTAGAAAAACAAGAAACAAAAATAATACGTTGCCCAATTGGTTTTCTGATTAGATTTGTGCTTTAAAACCTTGAGAAAAATGAAACTGTATATGTAGTAAAAGACCCATAATGATGATTTTGTGATAAAATATAAGGAAATTCAAAAAAGATTAAGTCACCCACTTGGTCAGAGTAATGAATAAAAAATCAGAAAACTGAAACTGAAAACATCCTAGAAAACCCACACAGATAATTTTGTGATAAACATAAGGGATTGAGATCGTACCTGCAGAAACTCCATTTCCTGTGCAAAGGCATCGACCCCAGTGAGGTTTAGTCGGAGGAAGCCAGATGTTTTTAATGGTGGAAGATTGGCAAAACGGGGTTAAAGAAGGCGTGTTTCTGAGAAGACTTCTCCTGGTGGCACACACTGCACCATTGCCTCCCACCATCATACCTCTCACCACAACACAAACAACCGCCATTGATTTAAATGTTATCTGTCAATAAGCTTATCTGTTATAATCCTAACGCTCAAGATCATCTGTTACAATTACTGGGTTTCTCAAATATGAGGCCCGAAACTAGACATTTAGTATATAGCATATATTTATATCCGAATTTCAACTCTGGTTTCTTTTATGAATTGAAAGTATTTTTTCGGGTTTTATTTTATATTTTGACCAATTTTATATATTCGATTTACAACTCCGGGTTCTTTTATGAATTTAAATTTTTTTGTAGGGGTTTTATTTTATATTTTAACAAACTTTTTTTCTTTTCTTCCTTTCTTTATTCTTTCAAAATGAGTGGAGTTGTAAAATTTAAATTGATTAGGGTTTTGGTTTGGTTTGGTTTGCATAATTTTATTTTTGTCATTCTTTTGTCTTTTTCACCTTTGTTATTTTGTATTTGTTCTTGGTTTTTATGTTACTCTTGTTTTCGAGTGATTCTATTTTTGTTATTTAATGGTGTCTAGTTATAGTGGATTAATATTTGATGGTAGGGTAAAATGTATAAGGTGTCGGACTTGAAATGGGTGAAGATTCTTCAAACAAAATATTTGAATAGTGATAACCCAACAGATATCTTTAGAGTAGCAAACCCACCCAAAGGCTCAAGAGTATGGAACCTCACGCAAAATTGTAGATCAATCATAACTAAGCATCTCTCTTGGGATGTGGCAAATGGAAACGAAGCAAGGTTCTGGGAAGATTCATGGGGGGGTTATCCTTGTTTAGATAGCATTTTGGAGGTAGAACAAACAAAAAACTATCTCAAACATAATAGGGGTTCTATGCTTAGGGATTATGTGGTCTTCTTCAACAATGATCCAGCCCTTGGATGGAAATGGAAAGATCCCACAATCTTTGGTTTACCAAGAGAGGAAGTTGAAAGACTAAGGAATACTCTCAAAGATAGAAGAATAACCTTTAGGAGGGATACTGATAAACTGACTTGGACTGCAACAAAGAGTGGACAATTCAATGCTAAAGACAGATATAGAATAGCCTCAATGGAGTTCCAACAGAGGACTTCGGAGCTCCCCCTTTAACTCTATTGGAGCAAGTTTTGCTTACCCAAGGCTAGGGTGTTCACCTAGGCAGCATTACAAAAAAGGATCTTGACAGCTGAAAGATTTACTAAGTTGGGGTTTGATGGTCCCTCACAACGTGTTTTATACAAAAACAGTGAAGATTCGGTAGATCATCTCCTTTTGAGATGTCCATTTTCTCAGCAATGCTGGAGATGGTTATGCGCCAAGTTAGGCTGGGTATCTGCCTTACCCAACGATGTATTAGCCTAGTTCAATGGATGGCCAATAAAAATAGAGATGGGCCTTTTAGGGTGTATGTGGATAATTTTCCCTTCCATTCTCATTTGAGAAATTTAGAAAGAGACAAATAGACGGATCTTTGATGACAAATCATTGAGTGTATAGTCATTCCTAAACAAGGTGGAAGCAGCAATAATTGAAACCACAAACAACAAGACAATGGCTCATCCTAAGAGTGGTAAATTCCCGGCATGGGATGGCAAGATGAGGTTGAGGTGGATTGGTCTAAAAATTCCCCCATTCATTGGGGAAGGAGTTTCAGATTCCCAAGCTGCAAGGGCATAGGCCAGATGGCAACCCCGAACAGAGGATGGTTTAAATTAAACTTTGATGGGGGGGCCCGAGGTAACCTGGGTCATCTGGGGAAGGGTGTTTAATAAGCCTTTGGGATGGAAGAATGGTGAGCAATTTGGTTGTTCCTTTGGGGGAAGACACCAATAATGTCGCAAAAATTTTTGCCCTTATTCAAGGATTACTCTTCTGCAAGGATTTGGAGATCAAGAAGGTGGAAATAGAAGGGGATTCCGCCATTGTCATCAATGCTATCAAAAAAGGGGAGACCCCCAACTGGAAGTTAGGGGCCTTGTTGGACAGAGCGAAGAATATCTTGGAGTTTTTTTACTACACTACCAATCATGTATACAGAGAGGCAAATAGACAAGCAAATATGCTGGCCAACTTGGCAGCTGACGGTGTATCTCTAGGTCTAGTAGGGGATAAGCAGGGGCTTCCATTTCAGTCATAGGCCTTGGTTGGGATATCAAGTCTACATTGTGTCACATTGGAGGAGATTAACAAGGAGAAAATTTGATGCCTTCTTCACAAAGAACCGATACTAGGTTGAGGTCAATGCGGTAAGAAATGTTGCAATGGAAGTTGATGCCTTCAATTTTGTTTGTACACACTATGCACAGGGTGGAGCAGGAGTGGTGGATCTTGGCATCGCAGTTCAGAGGGCATGTGCTGGAGTTGAATATTTAGAGTAGGCTGAGAAATAGATTGAGACATTCACCCTACAAGGCTTCTCTGGACTTCCAATCTGCATGGCAAAGTCATAGTATTCCTCTATTGCCTCAGTAAATGGTGCTTTCACTGGATCACACTACCAATTAGTGTCGTGTGAGCTAGTGTTGGACCAGGATTCATCTAGCATTTGATAGGAACTATGTGCACACTGCCTGAATTGCATCACTCGTACATTACAAGTGAAAGGGCACCATCAAATCTCTCGTTTTCCAAGACGATGCCTTTCTGGCCGCACGTCCATGGATATCATATGCAATCAATTTGAAGATGATTGATGCCTCTACAATGAATTAAGTGTTCTTTGTTACAAATTCTTTGTATGTGATTATCTGTTTAGATTCATTATTATGAATTGTAGAAGTAGACATAAGATTGTAGAAGAATAAGACCAGGAGATAGAAGTGACATAGCATATACGTGGAGAAACCCTTTCGGGAAAAAAAATCCACCACTAGAATCAATAGTGCTTATATTATTTAACCTTAGAACAAGATTGCAATAACACTGTATCAATCCTTGATTGAGATGCTTCTTTTGCCTTCAACAATTCTTCTTTACAACTTGTAATAAACTCTCATGTGTCCAATCATGAATCCACACATCCCATGCCATGCTTCACAAAAGTACTCTCTTTTGAACTTTCTTCAACTTGCTGCAATAAATAGACAATTATGAACATTGTAAACTCCAAAGAGTTGACAATTACAAGAGGATAAATCTCCTCACAAATATCTACACCATTCTTGTGCAAGTAGAGTTCTTTTGTGAAAAATAATGTCAAACCATGTCCTTCATCAATTTGGGCTTCCCAAACTGAAGTCTTACTGATTGTTGGTTTTGAAGATATCTTGTAAGGTTCTCCTCAAAGTTGGCACCCAATAATGGGCCCCACTTAACTGGGCCTTGTAAATATCTTCTCATGCAAAGGTGTTAACTCCAAGATCTCAACTTGGGCACCCAAGGTGGTTCCAAGTCAATCTTTGTTAACTAAAACATCTCTCTCCACCATTCATGCAAACATCATGCATGGTTGATCATCCCCTCTTAACTGAATGTATCACCTGTTATTTTTCATGCAACTCAAGTCATTAGTCATACATTCCAAGTCAACTAAAGTCAACTAGCATTCAATTGAAACTAACAACATGCAACTAAAGATAACTTAACCATAACTGAACTGAACTGAACTAATATTGAACTGAACTCCACTCATGTAAATTTCAATTCCTAACTTCTAGGATCTTTACATGCATTATTGAAGTGTTATCTTTCCTCCATACAGTTAACTAAACTCAAGGTGGGTTCCATATGTGCTCCTATTTTGTAGGAGCTCTTCTTGGACACCCTCACATATTCCTATCATTTAGGAACAATTACAAATGTCAATGTACATGTTCATTTCATTTGAATTTAATCTCTTTCTAATCCTAGTGTTGGGGAACACTTTCCAAGGACTTAGGAGATACATGAAATATGTTTAGGATTGCAATTAAATGGCATCCTATTCCCAACAACCTATGCATGATTTTTTCAAGAAGCTACACACCTTCTTCCTTAATAAGTAAGATTAAGATCCCACCTTCATAGATTTTCAAAACCCCCTCTAGGTCAAATGCGAGATTCATCACAGCATCCTTACAATCTATGAGCTTTCTCATACCACATTTAAATATTTTGAAGTTGCCTTACCAACTTCCAAGTAACCTTCTATCTTTATGTCTCTTTTGTCTTCCCTTCCCTACTTCTATGAAGACGAGTTTCCTAGAGTCAAAGAAGAGAAGATAGTAGAAAAAAATTGATCCTTTGAGGTTATAGGTCATTTCAAATTCAAATTATCCCCATTGAAGCTTCACACAAGTTCCTTTATTTTGTTTACTTGTGTAAGTAGAGAATTATAACAAAACTAAGATTTTTTTTATTAAGAGGGTAAACACTTTTGACCCAAAGCTATGAACCGGTGAGGTCACAAACGGGGGACCACATCCCCACTATAAATTCTCAACAATTACACCCCAATGGGGTTTGAACCTTGATGGAAAGAATAACAACACAACAACTTAACTATCACACCATACCACTATTGGCGAACAAAACTAAGAATTAAAAACAATATTTAAAACTATTTATCCTAACACCATGCAAACCTTTGATAGAGTGTCAAGTGGTTGTGCTCTTGATTTTAATTCTTGAATGTTTGTTGCTCACCTAGACAATGTCTACTTGCTCAAAATTGGGATCAAGAGTCTTCTTATAAAATGAGGGATTTGATCTCAATTTATAAAAAAAAAAAAAAACGATGATATGGATGAATGGCTAGGATTCGATCTTAGATCAAGAGTTTATCCCATTAAAGGTGGAGCTGAGAGGTGGTGGCTATTATCAGCTAATTAGCTCGTTTATTATTTATTGGAATTATTTATTTATATTGATCAAGGAGTTGACTAATTTCATTTGATTTGTCAATTAATTTTTCCCTTTCAAAGATTTGTTAACTATTTTAATCAATGAGTTAATTGATATGATTTATCATGTTTTCTTTCTTAGTAAATTATTGTGGATAATTGACTTATTTTTATTTGAATATTTGTGGAAAAATGAATTATTTAAAATAATTAAATAACAAAGACTATTTAATCAATTTATTTTTTATAAAGTGGATTAAATAATGTAAGATGAATTATTTTAATAAATGGATATTGTTAGTCATCAAGATGGGGGCAATGGTATGGAAATGATCATATGCAATATTTTAGTCTTTTTTTACCTTTAAAATATTGGTGTGGTTGCAAGAAGCAATGTCCTTTCAAAGAAAAATGATACAAGAACTTGGTGACATGACATCGATGATAGAAGATGCCCCAAGCATCAAAGATTAAGGACTTGTTGATGTGGGAACAATATATTCTAAGAACAACATGAAGATTGAATGAGATTGGATTTAAAGGATGCTTAAATTCTTGGGTAGAATTTAAATTTAGGATTTGAATGGATGATGGGATTCCCCCTCAAGAAGATGAGTGGGTTAAAAGAACACCTATGTCCTCTCAAAATGAGAAAATTTGAAATTAGCAAATGGGTGAATAACTATAGATTTGAGCAATGAAGGGATTGAAGATGAATAAAGTTAAATGATGAATATATAAGGAGAAATGGATGAATATGGAAAGGATGATATGAAGATGATAAAAACGATTATTGTGGGGGGTAATTGATATGAATAAATTGGGTGGGGATGATGGACTTATTAGATAAGGGTATTTTATTATGGGTTATGATGTAAAAAATGGAAATGAATTAATATGAGATCTTCTCAAAATATTTGAGCAAAGGTAGATGTTGGTGCAATCTACAAAGAGATTCAAATATGTTTGAGCAATATTTTTTTATTTTGCATAGATGGTATGTATCATATTATAATGGACCATGATGAAGATGTGTCATATGCATAGAGGCCTAACTTGAAAAAAAATATATATATAAAAATAAAGACACAAATAAATGCATGAAAAATAATAACAAAGATAATAGCAAAGACAAGACTCATGTCCTAGAAATCATAACCTTGAGACATAACATAGTATAAATAAGTATGGTGTCCTTGGGAAAATATATTGTGGGAACTAAAACAAACATGATAAGAGAAAATAGCCAAGGTGTCTCTTCCCCTCAAGTTACCACTATATTAATAGTGGTAGTGGGGTCATCCAAACTAGAGTAATATAGCAAGACTAATGTGTGAGTGTTGTTCTATGGTTTGATACAAGAGTGTGAAATGTTAAGGATCAATATTATTGAAAATAAGGTGATGATTTCATAATTGAAGTAGAAAAATAAATTGGTGTCAAAAGGTATATAGCATAATGTCATAGCAAAGATATGTGCTTTTTTGTAGAGCAACATGATAAGTGCAACCTAGGAAACTCCACCCAAACAAGGAAACAAATAGATTTATTATTCGAGACAATGAATTTTTTTGCCTAGGGGTAGAACACATGAAAGGAGGAATGGGAATACCAAAGACCATGTATGAGAATAGCTTTAGTATGGCTAGCTTCAACAAACTAAAAAAGGACAAAAACCTTTGATGAATTTTTTCATGGCCTCAAAGAAAATCCCATGTGGGACCCAAGCCTTAGTCACCTAGTCTTTAACCATGCTTTAAGGGGGACCTTCCCATAAAATAACCTATCAAAGTAAAGTTTTCTAGCTAGTCACATGCACTATCAAACTCTGGAATGTGAAGAACCACATCTAATGGTTTCTAGTGGGTGCAACTCATGGAACACCTTGGGGAAAAATCTCCTAGGATACTTGAGTGGTGGAGTCATTGTTGTGTACATTGTCAAACCTTTACAAAATATTGATCAAGGTGCAATTATTTATGTTGCATAAGGGTACATGAGCGAGGATGTGGTAAGTGGATGGATGGATAAAATCAATGCCCCTAAGTGTGTAGAGTATGTATAGATAATAGGGCTCTTGAATATTGTACATAATTTCTACGAAGGTTTTCATCATCATGGTTGCCCTGAGTGCCATAAAAATGGTTTTTGCTAGAGGGATATTTTTCTATTTACTATTTTTTTATTGTTAGATATGACACCTAAGGATATGTTTTCATCATGGTGACTACCTCAAGGTGTCATAGGAATGGCTTTTACCAAAAGGCAATTTTTATCTTTCCTATTTTTTTGGGGGGGGAGATTTTTTTTGGGAATATAAATGGCATCTCAAGCATGGAAGTGCTTAATATGAATGGCATTCATAGGTTACTCAAGTTTCTAGCCATGTGATGTAGCTAGCTTTTATTCTCTTAAGCCATACTTTTCTACAATGACATAGGGGCCCAACCAATTAGGTTCACATTTTCCTTTTTTTTGTCCTAATTTGTGTTCCTCTAAAAAAATGAAAAAGGTGATTAATTTTAAATTATTTTCTTTCAAGGAACTTGGTGTAGCTACATCAAAGATTCTTTTGATATACTTTCAGATAATTTGGATTTGTAAGGTTATGCTCATCTAAGAGTTTCAATTCATGCAAATTCCCAATCCTATACTCCTCATCTGAGATGTTGTAGTGACATGCATAGGGAAGGAACCTCAACCTCAATTGATAAGATAGATTTAGTACTAAAAACTAGGGAATATGGAGTGGCTCTAGTGGGTGTGTAAATTCTAGTACTATTTTCACATAAGTGTGCACCCTTGCTAAGCTGATAAAATCACTCAACCACCTCATAAAACATGGAATTATCTCCCTAAGTGTGGGCTCAACTAATGGAGATCAACCTCCAGAGAGGGTTGGTTCCCTTGATGCTTCACCTAATTTTGAGCTTTTCCTAATCTAATGTAACTACTTATGACATAGTAAAAGGATATAGATGGATTGAAAATTTGAACCTAACACTTATGGATGGTGATGCACCAAAAATATTGAAGACTAGAAATTTAGACTCTTTGCATACAATTCTCAATGAAAATACTTTTTTTTTTCACACAACCTTGTTGTTCTACCTTATGTTTTGATCTATTTTTCTTAAATGTGACCTATCTCTACTACTTTAGGAGGAAAATGAGTTCTTTTCACAATTGAATAAGCTAATCTATGTGTTTTCTAACTAGTAACCAACACATAAAGAAGAAGTTTTAGGTTTTGCAGGTGTTTAATCATGCATGATTTAGAGGTTTTAATATAAAAACACAAGAAAATTGCATAAGATTAATCAACACACAATAAGAACCAGTACAATGAAGGTGAAAAAATTTTATTGATAAAGATGCCTTAAAGTGTAACATATAGTCTAAAAGATGACTTGTTTTGATTGAAGATGCTTGAAAAATGAAGTATTACAATACTTTTCAGTCCCAATACTAAATTTTTGAGTTACAATACACAATATGACTAGAAATAACTTTTACCAAGTTACAATGCTTTAGAAAAAGAATGCAAGAACTACCTCAAAATTGTCCCTAGGCATCCCTATATGTTGTCCAACAACTTCCTAAGAACTAGCAACATGTTTTGGATCATAAATGTATTTGCTTGACTTTGTTTTGCTTGGTCAACTCTCCTTGGGCACCCAATTGAGTGGCTTCCTTGTTTTACTCCTTTGAATGCAGGTTGTTGAAGATAAGGACTTGATTGATCTAACTTTATCCAGCTGAAGATGTTCCTAGATACTTGCAAAAATGGGTGACTTGATCAAAGTGTCCCCTATATCTTCTCACCTACCTTTCAACTCACCAACTAATCCTTATATTCTTGCAATTGTCCATAACTCCTCCAAACTACCATGGATATCCTCTCCTTTCTTTTAGGTCATGTGACAAGTGACTCTAAGATGATTAAATCCCTTAAGAAAGCATAGGCAACTTCTTAGGAATTGTAGCTTCCACTTGTCTTACCCATTGGTATCTTCTTGGCTTTAACTTTTCACTATCTAATTCATGATAATAAGCTATGTGTTTTAGGTCTTCGTATGCCTTCTTTCAAGGTCTTTTTCTCCTTTTAGAGTATTATTTCTCTCATTCTTCTTTGGTTTGCAAGCAATTGACTATCATATTTTTTGTCCACCATACCTTGTCCTTTGCCCTTTAATGATATCATTATTGATGTTGGCCATCAAGATCATCACTCTATCCATTGATAAGCTTGCATACTCTATCTATTGTCATGAGCACTCTACGGCTTCCTTTTTTTGATCTTTGTCCACTACCTATTTGTTTGTCCTAACATTTAAGTATCTCACTATCTTCTATAGTCTGAAATATGCCCTTATTCACAGTGAACTTACCTTGTCATTCCCCTACAACATTATCACATATTCTTCATGATGACTATGGCTTGTATTTTTCACTTCACATCTCCTTGTCTCTCTAACACTCTCACTTTTCATTGACCTATGGACTTATCCTTAAGACTGCGCTCCATACTTGACTAAACCTTTATGGCTATCTTCTTGCAATACATATCACTTGTTTATGCATAAGACAAGGACTATCATCTAACTCTTATTTGAATCTTTGTCTAAGGTTTGTCACTTATACTCACATCGTTGTTTGCCTTTTACTTTGACATGTTTAACTTGCATTTTGGTTGTGACCATTCCATATTCTTGGTGATAGAGAAGTATAAACAACTCTTGTAGCACCTCATGTATCATTGTTAGCCTCGTTCATTCTTTATCTACCATATAGGATCCCTTGAAACACTATGATACTATTGTCATTCTAATTGCTATTGTGGACTATCCTTTCAAACACCCTTCATCATAGCTCATTTGGTGACTTTGGTTACCTCTTGCATTTAATCTTGCTTCTCATCACTATCATGTACCATAAGGCATAAAAACTCTATATCATGTGTACTATCATGCACATATTTTAATGGATTCACTATCCTTTGAAGTAATTATATCTAGTCTCAGGACCCTCCATTGATTGTCACCTTAATGATATTATCATAAAGGACTATAATATTGCTTGAAATTGCCATCTTCAAGCATCATCATCCATATCTTATTCCAAAACACTCCTCCCATTATTTGATAGTCCATTCACCACTATTGTAGGTGGATACCTTAAGATGATATACACAAAATACAGTCTTACACATATTTGTATAAATCATAGCAGCCTTAGGGTTTAGTAGGTTTTAGGAATTCTTACGACTTTAATGACAGTGAACCTTATATGGTATGAAAGATGGAGCATTGTCCCTGTAACTTGAAAATCATGTCTATCATGATTTGAAATGACTAAGACATTATTTGTTGTATACAAACTCTTTCTTAGCAACAATCATAATGAGTAGGTGGAAGCAATGCCTCTATTCATATTCCTTAGACTTAAACTGAACTCTCTTGATTTTTATACTTTGCATCATGCTCCTCATAGCATAAAGTCATATCATAGTTGATGAAATACTAACACCACTACCATTGAACTATGCTTTTGACATGCTATCACTAAAATAAGCATTCTCCTACCATTATTGTTTGTTCAAAACTTGGCTTGACTGTCCCTTCTACCTAGTATTTCACTTCCTTTCCATTATAGTGTTGCTCATTCTTTGATCTGTAAGATTTACATGATTGTCTTGTGAATATTCATTGTTTATTCTAGTTCATGCCATTTACTTGTAGACTATCCCTTCTCACAAAGATGTCTTTTATCATTGGACAATGATGAACTACCTTTGTTAAAGCCCTTTTATATAGTCCTTATATTGTCCTTCATAGGGGTGTTGTTTGATATGTTCCTTGAAGTGCCTTTGTCATGCTTACTTTGAAGAGCATTGCCTTAAACTTTTTCTTTTTACCCACTGCTCCTATCCTAGGGCCTAGGGTCTCCTCTTGCTCTTTTCCCACTGCATATCTTGAAGTCTTGTATGTTGAGGTGCCATAGACTCCTTCCAATTGGGCAATAGACTACATTTTGTAAGAATGAATGGTCAATGAAGAGTCAGATTTTGACACTACTCCCATTGACTCTAATTTTTTTCCTATAGGTTTTGATTCTATTGGATGTTCCTTCAAAGAAGGAACTTTATCATCATCTTGAATCAAAGTAGCCTATGCCTTTAAATCCTCTAAATTAAAACTTTATATCCCACAAATGCATTAACTATGTCCTTTTATTAAAGTGACTATCATCTTTTATATTTACTTTTCACATTATGATTGTGATCACTTGGTCACATATTCATACTAAATCATGTCTATTAATTATCCTTTGTAACTTTGTCCTCTATCATTCATGCTTGAAAGTCGTCTATGTCTTCATCTTAGCCTTCAATATTCTATAGAAATCTATGCCCTTGAAAATTTTTGGTATCATCCTCTATAGGTCTATAATAATCTCCTTGTCATAGTAACTATTATATTTTTGAGGATTGTCTCTCCTTCCCTCTAATGTAAGCTCCCCTCATGCACAAGTTGAAACATTATCATAAGAAATCTCCTTTAGTAATGATCCTTTGCATTCCCCATAGACTATCATGTTTGTGAGGACTTGTCATTACTTGTAGATATTCATTTAGGTTTCTATGTTGGATTGAAACTATCCAATCTCATGATATTCTCCACATTCTCTTTCATTGTATTGTGTATGAACATCGCAATGTGTCTTTTATCCTCTGTCCTCTAAGTTATATTCTGAGCATCCCACACTCTTCTTGCCTGCATTTTTCATAATTTTTCATTATTCCCTGCATGTATGACAGTGTTATTTTCCTTTAACATGCATCTATACCATCGTCTAGGGTTTCTTAGGTATCTCAATGCTTTTATCATTATAGTAGGTGACAAAACAATGATAGAGAAATAACAAATACCCCTTCAAGACTATAACCCAATAAGGTGACTAAAACAATAAATATCTCTCACAAATGAATGCCCTGAAACTCCCTTGACTCTTGTTAGCGTAACAATTAACACCTCTAGAGTGCGAGTTGGTACAGATAGCTATGCACAGTGTGTAATGACTGCTCTTCAAATTAGGAGGGGAAGCTCCCTCTTTTGTTGATATGTGTTGAAAAATAAAGTATTCTAAATCCTATCTTTTTCGACTCAGCTGGAAGAGGCACAAGGTTAAGGAAACCAAGAACGTTATAGCTAAGGGTTTTCTCTAGTTTTTTAGATCCTAACTACAACTAAACTAAAATGCTTTAATCTATCCAATCTCCTCAAGAAAACATGGGATGAGGAAAAAGGAGCAGGGATGTTTTAATACGATAAACTTTACAATAGGATTTCCAAGGAGGGACCCCTATCTAAGGCATAGGATGAAATGAAGTTTATTAGGCACAACATCAAACGATAAGCTCAATTACTAAATTTCCAAGGAGGAGGAACCCCTATTCAAGGCGTAGATTGAAAGAACAACTATTAAACATAACATAAGATAGCCAACTAGGACAACAAATTGCATTGTTGAGACACACATATAATAAACGATCAAACTAGCTACTATATTTAACTAAGATGAACAAATACCATAATAATAACATTCAGGAAAGGTGGCACAACCATTTATTATCATAGTAAAAGCTCGTGAACAGATACAAAACAACAATATTTTAGGCGAGGTGGCACAACATATATTACTATCACGTGCAAAAGTTAAAAACAAATGAGCAAAGAGCTCTTATTTATAGACATCAAAGGTGTAGGGAACCCTAAAATCACCTTGAGTCAACTATAGCCTTGCAAGCATGTAAGATTTTTTTGCTAAACCCTAAATAAAGGAAACTATACAGTTAACTAGAAAGCTACCATCAATTAACCGAAACATGACTCAACTGAACTGGACATGTACAAAATGCAAGTCCTTATTGAAATAAAAATAACTGATCACTAACATTACTTAACTAATCCTAACTAAAAGTCTAAACTCCTGTGAAGATATCTCCAAGGATGTGATGTGCATGCATAAAATAAACAATTAGAACTCAAGACTGAATGTCAAGTTAACTATTGCTCTTGACTCTATCCTCAAAAATAACTGTAGGTTCCAACTGATGGATCACTCCAGGTCATCACGGTCTAACACCTCATCTAGGAACTGGTCGATTGTCTCATACTCTGGTACTTTGACGCTATCCATGATGATAACCTACCTATTCAAATCTTTGTCACCATCTCTAACCACCCTCAGGCATTCTTTGACCTCTTCAATTGCCTTTTTGAAACTAGTTGTCATCACTGAGATGTGATCCAACTTGGACACCACAGGATCTCCCTCAAGACTATCATGAACCAATCTCTCAAACTCGTCATGTACTACATCAAGTTCAACATATGTGCCATCTTCAAGAAGATAATGGCACAAGATCTAAGTGACAAAGTTGTTGATGAGTTCAAGAGCTCCAATAACGTTCTCTTTGATTGTATTCAACCTGGCAGAGATTCTCTCGTATGTTTCCATCCTGAAGAGGTGTTGTTCTCTCCAAGCAAAAATCTTCGTTCTCTCTTCTTCTACTACCATAGCGTCATATGCAACTGCTGACTAGGATATGAGAATCTAGTCTTTTGCCATGCCTTCTGCAACAATTATCTCAAGTTGTTGGATTCCCTAACGAAGTCCATGCACATCACTCCTCAACTGATATAACTTTGCGAGAAGATACTGACCTGTAACAATGAAGTCTTCAACCCATTTGTCCAAAAAAATTCCATGATTGACTAACTGATCCAACTTTTGTTGTTCTATAGGTGTGCTTTGTGGAAGAACAGGTGCTCTACTCGAGTTTTCATGAATGAGACAAAAAAATATATTGTTGGAGTTGCCTGATTTCAACCTTAAGAAGTGCTTTATCTTCTTTGTCCTTCATGACACACTCTTCAAGATTATTTGTGACAATCTTGAGAAGGCTCACGTCTATTTGCCAAGTGCTCCTACCAAGGTTTGCTTTGACGAAGGTGAAATGACCAACCTCAACTTCATCTAGACTCTTACTCTCTGGTGGCGTAGCAACTTCTATGATAATCTCTACCTCAAGAGTCTTTTCAATGTGCACCTGCTTCTTGATTTTTGTGTTCGACCTTCCCTAATAAGGATCACCAAACTCAGACAAATCAAGCTGATATGAAGGCTCTCACCTTTGTCTTCCCAAATATTTCTTGAGCCAACGTGAATGAGCAATATTATCAGCTCGAGGAGAGATTGGTGTTGATGTATCAACTTGTGGTGGATCAACTATTTTTTATGCTCCTCAAACTGGTGGTTTCAACTCTAAGTCTATATCAATAGGAGGCGACTGTGGTGAAAATGGCAAACTAGGAGGTGAAAGATGTGGTTCAACCTATATAACTGTTTCTACTAGAACTTCAGGCGCTGTCTCAACTTGTTTCTTCTTCCACTTGCCAATACTTTTCCCCTTTGTGTTTCCACTGATTCTAACACCTTCAGGCGACTTCAAGATAACCTTAACTCGAGGCCTAGACCTTGCGGTAGAAGGCAATGAAGAAAACCCTACTGGAAGCTCTGTGACTGGAACTGTCTTGCGCCTTCTCTTACTCTCCAAGAAGTGTATGTTTGTTTTGATAATTAACTTTGACATGTCCTCAATGGAAGTACTCTCCCTGGCGTACCAATTTGGTTGGTGAAGTGGTTGGCAAGCAACTTGATCTTTGACGTATGAACTAAGTAGAACCTCTCCATCATCATCTAACAAACCCTCAACATCCTCTGCTAGGAAATCAGTGATTTGATCAATAGTAGGTCTATAGTAGTGATGTCAACAGACTTCAAATTCATCCTCGCAATTAGCCAAAAATCCTCAAGTTTTGGCTTGTGTGTAATACTTTGCTCCAATCGGGCTACATAATGACCCAATGGATCATAGGAATGCCTCTTGATGTGATACTTGAGGTTGAATTTCTCAAGCTCGGTTGTCATAAACTTGTAATCAGCGACAGTCCTGCATGTGAAAATACCCCATCCAAAAGGAAAGGTAACTATTGTCTTATGGCGACTGCAAAGAAAAGAGTGAACGTGTTGAGCTTGTCTAAGAAACTCCAAGAAAAGGACCTTGTTTGACGAGTACCTTGCAATTCTCTAGTGTAACCATATACTTTAATAAATGTGAAAGTGGGGAATTGAATAAACCAATCCACCCAATTCTCCATTGTTGTTTTTGCCTCTGGTGAAATCCTGATGTGCATTTCATTGTCAAGATCTTTGACTTTCTTCATGAAAAAGTGATCATTCACCACCTTGAAATCTTGTTCAACTTTTGAGAACTCCAATTGAGAGTAATATTCATGAATGTGTTGAACGCCAAGAGTCCCATTGGTTTTCAAGTGTCTAAAATTACCTTGAGATGCAATCAAGTAGACCAAGTAAGACATGTGAAACTCGTGGATTTTGAGGAATCTAGTGATCTGTTGGTGAAGGCACTCGCTGATTAACATGGCCCAGTCAAATTGTTATGTACTATTGAGGATCCTAGAAATGACATAGAACATCCATGGTCAGAAAATATTAGCTTCCTCCTGACTTGTAACCCGATTGATTAGAGTTATTGTTACCTATTTTTCACTCCGGGCTTAAACAGGTAGAGCTGGATGAAATTCATCATTTATAGGTACATAAATTTTCATCTTTTGCTGATTAAGTGGTCATTGATCATCATTGGGATCATCTTACATATGAATCATAGTTTTATTGTGCAAACATTTAAAACAGAAAATTGAGAAAATTTGCATAGTGATGCTTTTATTCATTTTGTAAAAAAATGTTGAATTCCACACAAGCTGTGGAAGTAACTTTTGGATTTTTACAATCAAATAAAGAATGCATAAACAATGGTATGCTATACAACTAAAAATAACAAAAGCGTAGGGTAAAAGATGATCCATCATTGCCTGGAATGACGAATCGTTGACGGTTGAGGTTAAGTTGTGACGTCAATTTTAGCTCCGTTTCCAGCTTCAGCTCCAGTTCTAGCTCCAAAAGCATCTGCAGGAAAGATTAAAATGGTGTTAGAGATGGTCTCTAAGCAACAACGGGTCAAATCCTATCATATGCCTATGCTACTGACAGGAATATAAGATACAGTCGATCAAGCATCCATAAGATGATTGAAAAAATCAAGAAAGAAAGAACGCAATTCAATAAAAGCTTTCAACTTCTTTTATTTTGCTAACATGTTTGTTTCAATGTGCAGGAACAGGTTCATCATGTTCGAGATCATTTCATCAGATATGTGGAGTAAAACGGGCTCCCACAAGGGTTGAGCCCGGCATATCAAAAGGATACACTCTCAAGTTACATATGAGAGTTCTTTAACATTGTCAAAACAGTCATCAAAAGAGCTATTGAAATTAAGAAATAGTCAAATAAACAGCTTTATTGCAAACAGATTCAAGAAAAGTAGCTTGAGCATACAGTATAACTTTGCTCTTCATATCAAGAAAGGATCAATCAATGTTGCACTCATCAGTTTCATATTCTTTTCAGCTCTACTTTATATTTTTCACATTACATCTAAATAAAGTGTTGAGCCTCTTTGCATTGAAGAGAGACAAAATATTCGAGTATTGGAATGCTTTCATAAATGATATCACCGTACAGGACAGATTTGCAACAATCCAAGTTTTTACAAGTTCTTCAACAGGAGGCAACAAATTTTGTCTTAAGTCAACATTCAAGAATAATGGAAGATACAGATGCATCATCTTTTATCAAACTGGCATACAGTGTTACAAGTGTCAGTGAGACAGCAATGGAGTACGATTTTTTTAGCATTGACATTAAATGGAGTGCCCATTTTCAATGGTAATCACTATTTACAAGATATTTAAAACAACAGCTACATAATTTTCACTTCTTTAATGTTAAAAGATCATCATTTCATTAAAATTCTGTTTCAGCTCTGTTTGGCATTTTTACATTGCATTTTAATTAAGTGTAGAGCCTTTTTACAATGAAGAAAGGGATTACATCAAGAGGCATTTAGTTGTTTCTTATAATTTCAAAGCACTTATATAGTTCAAGAGACATGATGAGGAATAACAAAGTGAAGCCATATCAGCATGCTACAGTTTCTAGTTCATAAGATGCACACAGTCAGGAGAACATTTCACTAAAGGCCATATTCAATGGACATAGCTCAGGCCATACAAAGTGGAAAATATGGCAAGAATATTTACCAGTCATTCATTGTAAAATCTGTTATCAATGGTGGAATAGTATTTGTGATCAACTATATAAGTGTATGGAATTTAAAGACTTGTATGCATTACGGAAGAATGCAGCTTTTGTTTCCAATGATGACTTAGCTGGAAAAGCAGTGATCAGCTAGTAAAAGCTTGAACCAAGTGAGACAACAGTGGACCAATCAACATGAAAGGAAATTTATCAAATACAGTTGATTAAACCGCATAAATAATAAGTCATGAAATGGCTGAGTAAGCAATAGCTTGCTTAAACAAAGATCATCAAGGTACGAAGATGAGCTTAAGGCCTACAGTAAAGATAATGCCTTTGAGTATGCATAGTGAAAGAAATAATGAGAAAAGCAGTGGCTTGCAAATAGATAAGATACACAATATGTTTTTGCTGTTGCTTTCATAAAGGGATAAATAGTATGATTTTTCTTACATTCAGATGCCTTTAAAAAGAAATTTCCAAGAGTATATTAAAAGCACTGGTGTACATCAACCCAAATTGATATTTGCAAAAATATATCTCTTCTACATAGAAATAAATGAGGATCAACCCACAATTACAAAGTATTCAGTTTGAATTCAGCTCTAAAAGTAATGAAGAAAATTCTCAAGGCTGTACAAACTTCAACATGCAAGAGCCGTGGAGAAGTAAGAGTTAACAGAGAAGGGATGCGAGTGTAGGAACTCCAGTGTGTGTTGCCATAGTCACAGCCTTGTATAACTAGAGGTTTTTTTTAATTTTCAAAATGAATAATGTACAGTTTTGAAGCGAGCCACTGGTTTCTTTTATCTCACAAGTGCAAAGATAATGATATATTTAAGTTGGTCAATAGAGAGATCTAAACAGTAATTGAATATGGTGCATAGAACAGTTCAGATCAAAGCACGCACAGTAAGAATCTGTGGGTATGAAGAATACAAAGGAATTTATGTATTACATATTTATAATGAAATACCCAAATACAAAACAAAATACCCACAATGGAAAATGCTACGGTGTTTATTCTAATTTTGTTCAGAAAAGCCTTGTGAGAAAAGACAGCTGTAAAAGTATGATATGCAAAAGGGCTGCATTATACATGTTAGAGTTTCAACAAGAGTAGCTCGTGGAAGTGACAGAGGTTACAAATTTAAGGTCACCCCTGTGAGAGTTTTAAACATAGCGGCCATGGAAATAGTTTAAGCATAAATATAGATCAATACATGAGCCACAGCCAAATTTGTAAGTGTTTATCATCTCAGGTGAAGCTTTAAATAAGCATTTATTTTAAGAGGGAAGCAAAGAGACAATGGAGCTTACCATTTTCACCTTTAGATGACCAGATTGGCCGCGGCTAAGTTGAGTTCGAGCATTGTTTTTATATAAATCTAGCTCAAATGGCGGCTAGAATAAGCAAGACACAGAGTATATCAGGAAACAGCAAAGCATGATGAATTTTGCCCAACAGTAAAAGCTTCAGAAAACCCTACTCAAGGCGGTCGACTTCTTCCAGAAATTTATCTTGGTCAAATGCGAAAAAGTGAATGATTTTAGGGTTCGATGGTGCTTTTGTCATTCACCCTAATTCTTCTTTGCATTTTTTTTTGTGATGATTTTTAATAATCATTTTGTTTTTAATTGTCTCTATGGTCACGTTTTTGAAGTCAATGTGCCTAGCAAGGTGGTCGACATCATTAGTTGATATATTATGCCAAGTATTGTCAAAAAGTGAAAAGTGTGAAATACATTATTGAGTTTGAAGATCATGAGGTGAAATAAAATAAATTAGCTTTATTATTCTTTATTCTTATTTGCATAAATAATGTAAATAAATTAATTGAGTGGTGAAATAAATCATTTAATTAATTTATCATCTAGAATGCAAATAAGAATATTATATAAACTAAAACATATTTTACTCCAATTCTACATCAGTCTCAACTGAAGACTTAAATGGGAAGGATGAACTTTAAAGTGTGCATGGGCGGATTGATACAAACGAGGTGAAATTTGCATTCTTTAGCCCACTTTTTCAGGGATTTCAGTCCAGTTTGAGTTGCAGATTGATTTCATGCTTTATGACTGCCAGTTCGAGTTTGTGTTCACTCATTTTTGCATGAGTTTGAGCCACTTTTTCAGGGATTTTCACTTGTGCTCGGATTTCACATTGTAATTGTCATCTTTTCACTTTCAAATCTCTTTCAGTTGCTATTCATGCGCTTTGGAGTGCCTTTCATATTGTATATATTGAAAAAGTTTATCTTTTTCAAGTTAGTTCTTGTTTTTCAGCCTTTGCACTCTGCAAAGCGAATCATCTTGTAACTCAACATTTTTACAGATTAATACAACAGTGTTTTTTACAGGTTCAAATCGTGTCATTGCAGAGAATTCCTTCAAGTTTCAGTATTTTAGAATTTGCCTTCAAGTTTTAAGCATATTTGTCATGTAGGATTGATCGAAGTGATTATTGTGTTTTGCAATATATGAAACCTTTAAATATTTCTATCTCCTTAATGAATTATGTATGCATCCAAGTTTAAATCTACTGGTTAAACATTGTGCTAATCAATAATTGAACAGTCTAGTTGTGGAAGTCATATTTTCCTTCTGTGATTGTTTCTTTAACAACCTTTGTTTAAAACATTCAAGTGTTTAAACTTCCAAATCTAGTTGTGTGAATGAAAATAGTGAGTAATTGTTCTGTGAGTTAAGTCTGCATGTTGAATTCTTCGGTGCATCACCATAGTTAAAGTTTCATAGTTTAGAATTCAGACATAGTCTTTCTACCTCTTTCCCAGCCAAATCAGTTAGTTTTAGGAAGTTTTTCATCAGGGAACCAGCCTTCTATGGAGATTGATTCTCAAAATTAGGCAACCCATAGGCCTGAGAATCATTCCATGTTTCAACAAATTGCTAGATTTAAATAATTGAGCATTCGGGTGCAATCTAATTGACAACAGTTATCAAAATAACAACTTCATCCTTGAACTTGTTGCGACCAACCTTCTTTGGCATGTTGCTCTTCTATATTTTCAACCATCTTTGAGCAACTTTCCTCTGTGATCTCCCTTGATCTTCACACAATATCTTATCACAAGTCTCAATGACTACAATGAAATTGTTTGAACGAGGAGGAATAGCAAAGCACTTTTCCACGTACCTAGATTTAAGGCTACAAAAGACTCTCCCATTAGTTGATCTGATTTTTCATGTAGACAAGTCATAGTGCTTGATGTAAGCAAGAACAAACTCGAGATCAAGAGTTGTGATAGGAATAGAAGCCACTTCCAACAACCCAGAATGCTCAAGATTCTTCAATGTGTTGCTACTAACGCCTTCCAATGTGTTTAGATTGACCACCGGATAGACATGACCTAAGTCTGTGTTCGAGGTTTTCAAAAAGTCATGCATCAAGACCAATTTGGTCTTATAATTTATGGGGTTGAATTGCATTTTGAAAATCTGAATTTTTGACTATAAAGTTGGGTATGTTCGGACAACTTTCAAAAAAAGCTGAAAAAAACTCTAGATGAGGCTAAAAATAGCCAATTACAGGAATTTTTTTTGGATTTTTTTTTGAAATGTGGGTTTTTAGAGAATTAAATTCTAAGCAAACCCGGATCGTCAAAAAATTGAAAATATGAGTTTTAGCAAGGCATGCAAAGGCTTTTTCAGTTGAGAAAAAGCAAGGGTTTTAGCGCTTGCCAAGGCAATTTTTCCCGAGAAAATTTGGAACATGGGTTTTGTAGGTAATGGAATTATAAGGCAACCTAGACAATTCAATTTTGGAAAATATGTGTTTTTGATCCACATGCAAAGGAATCTTCAAAAAAAGCACAATGCTTTTAGAATAAAAGCAATGGGGCAATTTTCTTGAAAAAATCTAAGACATGGGTTTTGTTGCCGTCGCTAAAATATGTGAACCTAGATGATCAAATTCTAAAAAAATTTCCATTTTCTTTGACATGCAAGAGAAAACCTAAGACAAGAATAGAAGAATTTTAGACAAAAGATAGAAGTTTGTTTATTCTGCCTCAAAAAGTCGCTTATACATGAACTGGATTCGATGAAGTTTGCATGGTCTAAAAAATTAAACTTTGGAAAAATAATC
This sequence comes from Sequoia sempervirens, assembly GCA_007258455.2. NCBI lineage: Eukaryota > Viridiplantae > Streptophyta > Pinopsida > Cupressales > Cupressaceae > Sequoia > Sequoia sempervirens. Next base: position 501,215 of record VDFB02282279.1, on the reverse strand, counting down.
TTCTGAACAATCTGGACCTGGCACTGAAAAATTGAACTTGAAGCACCTTCAGATCTTTTGTTGCTCAAGAAAATCGCCTTTGCTTGAACCTGTTATGATAACAATGGCGCCAATAATGACTTAAATAAATAATTTTAAGTCTATAATCATCCCATAAGCATGTAAATCAAGCGCCACCCTTAATTGGACCTCTGAAATGTATGACTTTATCTGATTCGACCTCAAAACAGTTAACTAAGTGAAAAATAAACCCTATATAGGGCGCCAACTTTGATACTTTCAGTTAACTCTACATGCAAAACAAATTGCCCCTTTTGCAAGAAAAATTCAGTTTAGTTGAAGTCGAATTAAATAATATTTAAGTTCAATTGAAGTCGAATCACTGAACATTAAATAATATTTAAATTCAATTTAAAAAATCCACCATTATAGGGCACTTGGTCATCCTCAGTTCAAAATTCAAACCTTTGACTCTAGGCGTCACTTTCCAGAACCAATTTTATGGAAATTTGGATTTTCAAACCTTACCAGAGCTCATGTTCAACCACTGATTATGATTGACTAACACGCCCAATTGACTGGTTGACAGTTTCATTGAGGAGCAGGATCAAAACTGACAAAACACTCCTTGAGACTACAATCCAAAATTCTGAGGTCTGGGGCTTCAAAAATCAAGGCACCTCTGGTCAAAAGTTGCACTTTTGCCTCCAAATAGTCAAATTTTCATCATTTTCCATCACTTCAAAGGTGATTTTGGTCTCCTTACATCTCGCGTTTGGAAAAACTTCAAAATTGAAAGATAGGTTCATCGCGGAGCTAGCTCCATTCTACACAAGAGCTCTTGGAGAGCACTTTACAAAATTTCATCATCTAATGGGTTAAAATCGAGGCTAGGGGCACTTTTGTTCCCAAACTTAGCCATTTTACAAACTGGCTAAAAATCCACTTAAACTCCAGCTATAGGTTGTGAACTCGTCCTCTGACTTGATTGAGATATGCAATAGAAAGCTAGATGTAACACGAATAGGATGAAAACCTGAGATCACCTAAAAGACTATATTCAAGGCTCGAAAACCTTGGGTGCCCCTGGCCTCTAGGGGCGCTTTTGCTTTTTCCTTGACATTTTGACCATGATTAATCCTTATGTTTGACTCTTGATTTTGCAATTTAGCAACTTGAATTCACCTGCCGATGGATGCGTTGTGAAGCATAAAGAGCAAAGGATGCAAAAGACAATCATTTTAGGAGCAATAATGCATAAGCACAACTACCACAGTCAAAGGTCCCAATATAAGATTGTGTAATTGATGGAACAGAAAGAACAGTTGCCAGTTTAAGTTTGGTTAGAGTATAAAGAGATGTTTTTGTAGTTTCGACCTCTGGTGATTTCAATAGTATTAAAGGAAATTAGACAAAAGGATGATTACATAAGTCATTTTCCATGGCTTAAAAGAATGCAAGAAGCATGTAAAACAAGGGTAGAATGTAGTGGCAATGCATTAAAGCAGGGAGAAGCACCTTTGGTTGCATATTGCATCTCTGTTGTAGAGTATACTATTGTTCTAATCACAGTCCATAGAGATCAAATTGATAAAAGTGTGATAATCTTGCAATGACAGTGAATAGTGGGATGTTGCTCTATCACTTTTTGAAGAGTGTAAAACTCATGAGTACAATCTACAAAATCAAGATAATGATCCCCAGATTTCAAGAGGGATAGTGTTGATAAATCAAAAGGAAAGATAATATATGATTAGTTGAAGCCCAATCTTTATATCATAGAGATTTCCAAATACCTGTATGCAATCAATAGAAAATAGCAACTTAAATCTTCTAAATATTAGAGGGCAGCAAGAAGATGGTCCTGGCCATATTATCACTGCAACTAATAAAAATTGATTGTCGTAAATGTTATCATAGGAGGACAGTATGTATGCACAATAAGCCTTATGGATTATGGTTTGTATTATATGGAATTTTTACTTGTGGTTAGTCTCCTATGAGTTAAGATAGGACACCATGACATGAAGCTAAAGCATATAAAAAATGAGATCTACAAATGACTCCAACAAGTAAATCTCGGTAATAAGTGTAAGTGTTAGGGGTTCCACTGTTTGTTATTGTTAGGAGTCTCAATAGACAAGAGATAAATAGCTTCATATTGAGGAAATGGTTTTGCTTTCTTTTCTCAGAAATACCATTAAATGGTATAAAGCCACGACTGTAGGGATATCTTAACCAGAGCCTCCAGTGTTTACAGAAAATGATACAAAGATACCGGAGACCTGCATTTTAAGGTGAAAATCAAACCCTAGGTCCAAGTCACGGCCATAAAGCTTCAAGTGGCTGAAGTATATACAGGAAAAGGAGGCATTTTTCTTTATTTTCACACATTCATTCGTACCCATTTGGGGTTTCTACCAGAGAATGAAAACCTCAAGGATAGTCTCAAATTGAGCTATCATTTTATTGATAAAAGTACCAAGGAAACTAAATGTCATGAAAGATGATTATGGGTACCTGAAGCGAAGTATGTCGGCCATGAAGATGCGACTAAGTGGAGCTCATTGTTTACAAATACAGGAAGAATACACAAAATTCTATAAAACCAAGATTTTATTTACAATGTTTAGTGAAGATGCCTTTAGATTCTCTATAGGAAGTGTCAAAGACCGAGCTACTAAATATAGAAATAAAGCCATTTGTGTCAAATATTCAAGGCCCGAGCTTAGTAAAAGGAGAAAAGTACAAAGAAGTAACATTTTAATTATTTTTTGTAAGTTTGGAGCTTGAAATAAGCATGTTTTTTACAATAAAATTCATAAGAGCACAGGAAGATCAAAGGAGTGAAGAGAAACAACAATTTGTCGCAGCTTGTGAGGCACAAACTCATTAATAGAAAACTTCTATTCGAAAAATTTCTTCCAAACGATGGCTTACCAATGGTTCTTGGAAGAAATGGTGAAAAATGCGAAGGAGAATCTTCTGTTACTGCAAAATCTACCATGTTTTAGCTCCAAAAACCCTCGTTGGTGGCGGCCCAACTTCTTCTTGAAGCTTCAAAACAAATGAAATGAGTTTTTTCATTTTTCATTTTTTATTTTTCTTTAGGCTTTGAAACCCTAATACATGTCGATGGAGACTTGGCATTTTTGCCTAAATTTTTGAAAAATGTAATGTGAATTAATGAGCCCGTGGGCTAAAACTATTTGTTTTATGCCTAAGTAATTTTCAATGAGTGGAGCCTTTAAGTCCTCTAAGGGGTCAATAAGATTTTATTTGTTTTTCTTTTGCATTTTCTTATTTAATGTGAAGTATTTTAATTAAGTGATGTTTATAAATCACTTGATTTAAAATACTATTTTTAATGCAAAGAAAAACAACTTCAAAGGTTTTCAATGCATGAGGAGAGAAGTTATGCTTGAATTTATGAATTTGCAAGTATATTGGAGTAGTTGAAGTGGTTTGGATACATGTACCCTTGCAAATAGGAGCATTAATGCATTTTGCTGGAGGAATTGCTGGAATTTAGGGGTGGTTTTGCATGCCTAAATGCTTGGCTTGGTCAAAACAACTTTCCCCACATGTTGGAGACAGTTTTGGGGGGAATCTAGTGCCTCACTTTTAGGCTCTTTTGTAGGAACTGACCCAAGTTAGTTGATTGCTCCTACTTTGGTGCAACTACTTGGAGTTGAGTGATATATTCACTTTTCTAACTCATTTTTGAGTTAGTTCTTCTGAGGCAGATTGAGACTTAGTGACTTTTGGAGTCCTTTGTCAAACTTCTTGCAAGATTTTTAACTCATTTTGGAATGAATTTAGTAAAGACCTTGAATATCAATGCTTGAAGTTTGTGCCTTATTTTTCTTGTAGTATAGTGGTTATCAAGTTGTTGATAAAATGACATGTAAGGTATTTTCACTTATAGTTTTGTATCACATTATTCTGCCCTTTCTGCAAAAGTATGTCTATGTAGGTTGAAAATTATGTTTTAAGTTGCATGTAGCTTTTAAACTATGAAGGTGTCCTTTCTTTTTTTGAAAGTTAAATGCATTCAAGCATTTTTTCAAAACACTTATGCATAAGCCTACAAAAATAAGTTGTGCAAGTTTTTATTTTTAGTCATTGAAAAACAAGTGTCTGTTTTTCTGAATTTTTAGGTCCTTAGTATAATTTGGTGCATCACCTTTTGTTTTCATTATCAGTCTTTCAGTTTATGTTATCTATTTCTACCCTTTTCCTTTGCAACTTTAGTAGAGTAGTTTAGGTGATATCCAATTAAGAACCAACTTTCTTTAGAGGTCCTTTTCTACTATAGGTGACCCACAACCTTAGAAAAGTTCCCATGTTTCACATGATTAGCTTTGTTAAGATTCATCTGGGGTGCAAATCATAGTGATAACAGTTTTGGCACGCCTGGTGGGACTGTTGAATCAAACAGTTCAGAAAAATACAAGTCATTGTTGGTTCTGATTTGCTGCCAGCATTTTCAAGCCTTTGAGAGGTAGTTTTGCATATCTGGTGACTTCCACTAAGACTATAATTAAAAGACCAATGTTGTGTAGTTTTATATGAAAAAGATTCAAACAAGGAGTTAGGATTACTTTGAGTACTTATAGTTGTCTCCACCTAGAAGGCAGAGTAGGTCTGTAAAAAGAGCTCCTATCTCAAAGAGGGTTCAATCAACCCCAAGTTTCAAACCAGCTTTAATAACCAGTTCAGTTGTACTTGCAACTTCAATCCCTGTTGTTCCAACTCAAGTTAATCAACCTCCAACTGTGCAAATGGCAAGAAACCAGCCTTTTGTGCCATTTAATGGAGGCAGTCCATTAAACTTATCCCAACATGATGACATTCCTGTAGTTGCCTTGAAAATTTTACCATTTTTAACAGGAGAAGATCAAACAACCCCTATTGAACACATCAGAGATGTATCATCCTTGTGTGGGGTTCATCATATAACCCAAGAGAATGTAGCTATTAGATTACTTGTAGCCTCATTGAAAGGTAAGGCGTTGCAATGGTTTAGAGGTTTGCAAGTTGGGTCTGTTGCAACCTGGGATGAACTAGGAGATTAGTTACATAAGAAATTTCAAGACAAGTCAAACCATTTGTCACTAGTTGAACAACTTACAACCATCAAAAGGGATCCTCAGGAGCAAATGATTGATTTTAATTTTTGTTTTCAGAAGACATGGTTCAGAATACTTGAAACAGTAAGGCCTTCTCCTAATTATGCTTTTCTATACTATTTAAGGGCTTTACAAGTGAAATTGCTATCATGATTCAATCTATGGGTGGAAACACATTGCCTCACGCATATGACATAGATATTAGGGCTAAAAATAGTCTTATTCAGGCTGGAAGGATAGTTCCCAAACCCCCAATGCCAATTTTTCTAGACATTCAGCCTTCCATGCCTTTACAAATACCACCTTTTACACCTTTATCAGTTGTATCGACATTACCAAATGTTTCCCAACATGTTGTCAATCAAGGAACTGCTGCTTCAAGCTCATCTCAAGAGTTGCAGGAGATCAAAATCCTACTACAGACTTTTGGTAACAAGCTAGTGAACATAGAGAAGCAACAGTCTCAAAATAGACAACCTTTTCAGTAGAATCAAGGTCAAGGACAACAATATCAGGGAAATAGGCAGCCTTATCAAGGCAATTATTAGGGTCAAAGATAGAATGTGAATCCAAGACCTTTCTAGCCATATAACCCAACCCTAATTAGTGTTGTTAAGGAGCTTGTTCCAGTTCAAAACAATCTTGTAGCAGATTATGGATGGTGTTCTCCTTGCAGCTAGTACCACAACCAAGCCATTTGTTCAAATGGGGTCATTAACCAAGCATTAATGGTACAAAATTCTTCAAGTTCACAGCCTAATGAACCCAATGATGGATCCCTACAACAAAAAAGTCAATCTACAAGTGATGCTACCTTTCTAAATTGGTAGGTTGAAGAATTTTGTGGAGTAAACAATGATGATTCTTTGATTGCAACAAATACAAGAGCCAAGAAAAGGGCTTTTGAAATTGAGCAATCAGCTATTAAAGGAAAAGGAGCTACAAAACCATCTACATCACAAGTACCCCACATTTTGCAAAGGAATACACAAGTTGCTGCCAAGGAGCAACCTCACTTACAAACATAACCTTCTTCTGCAAGGATACAATAGAAGGTAAATTTTGCTTCTCCCTTCAATATTGTTGAAAATATGAAAAGAATGAATGTGACAATGTCTATGTGGGACTCTTTGGAAATCCTAGGCCAAAAAGAGTTGTTACAATCTGCTTTGATTGAAAAGACAGTGTCTGGTGATGCCCTAGTTGATTCAGTTAAGGTTGTTTTCACAAATATACCCCAGGATAGTGATAAACAGCCTAGTAAAGAGCCAGAAAAAGGTGTCAAACCCCCTCCTTTCTATGTGTTATTGATTGTAGGTGACGAATTAGTGCATATTTGTATGGTTGATAGTGGATCCAATAGTTCAGTCATGCCAAAAAAGATTGCAGATCAATTAGGATTGAAATACCAACCCCTTGAGAAAGGAGTACTCCAGTTAGATGGGACAGTATTTAAAGATTTGGGTCTCACATTACATGCCTACCCAAAATTTTTGATTCCCCGAGATGTCTTTGTCATTGATTTACCTCCATTTTTTCCTTATGTTTATCAAGGGACTTCACTACAAAAATTGGAGGTTATTTGTCCTCTTATTGGTCTCATATGCTTTTTAGGTCTAGGTATGGAACACAAGTGACAATAAAATTAGTCATTGGAAAAGGATCACATTGAACCTTATGTACCAAGTGCAGTTAATGCTAACTGTGTTGTTTTTGAAGATAGTGAGCTTGCTGCAGCTCAAGAACTGCAAGCTGAAAGTATACTAGAGGTGCTACTAAATGAGTGGGAAGTAGAAGATATTGTGGATAATCCAAATGAACTCATTCAAGAGGTTGGTTTTGGTATTTATGTGTTGCATGAACCAAAAACATAGATGCCAAACCTTGAAAAGAAGGCAAAACAATAATTACCACAACAAGATGAGTTATGATAGATGTATTTTGATGGCTCCAGAAGCAGAAATGGAGTTGGTCGAGGTGCAATGTTGATCTCTCCACAAGGTGATAAATATTATGTTGCTTTCATATTTGCTTTTTCCTGTTCTAACAATACTGTTGAGTATGAAGGTCTAATTCAGGGCTTGGAATGGGCAAGGAGAAGAGGGATAAGCTACTTGCAAGTATTTGGGGACAACGAACTGATTGTTAATCAGGTGAGAGGGTTAAATGTGACAAAAAATGATGCTTTGAAATCTTATAAGCATAGGGTATGTGATATGATTGAGGATTTTGATGCCTTTAATCTGATTTCAATCCTTAGGAGTCAAAATAAGCATGCAGATAGATTGGCTGTAATTGGTGCTCAGTTTGACATACCCAATGAGATTAGAAGAGAGAAGGTACAACAATATGTTAAGGTAGATGTTAGGCCCTCTATTCCTGACAACAATGTTCACTAGAAAGTCTTTGAAAGTGATGAGAAGGTATTAAGTTTTTTGCTTGAGGAAGATCAATTTTCTATTATAAATTAAGAGAAACTTAAACAACAATATGAGGATCAAATTATCCAGCTAAGGAAAAATAAGCTACCCAGGGGTCCAGTTACATTAGAATCCATCTTCAGCACTGATGACCAGTTGAAAAGGAATAAAACCAACATTCGGATTAAAGAGGAGCATTATGAAGAGCTGGAAATTTTTAAAGGTAAGCTTCTTAAGATAGGAAAAATCTATTCACAATTAGATAGACAGGATTTTGTTGCTTTATGCCAAGAGTTTCAGGTTGTTTTTGCTTGGGATTATTCTAATTTGAAAGGATTTTATCCTAGAATTGCTCAACATACAATAGAACTAGAACCCAACGCAAAGCCTGTAAGACAAAAAAAAGGCCTTTAAACCCAAAACTGGAACCTCTTATGATTAAGGAGTTAACCAAGCTTATTGAAGGAGGTATTATATTTCCAATTAAACACACCTCCTGGGTTTCTAACCTAGTTCCAGTTAGAAAGAAAAATGGGGAAATTAGGATCTGTGTGGATTTTAGAGACCTTAATAGGGATTCTTTGAAGGATCATTACCCGTTGCCCTCTATGGAGTAGATCCTTCTAGTTGTTGTTGGTTTTGAGAGATTTTCCCTACTTGATGGATATTCTGGTTATAACCAGGTATTGGTCAAAGAAGAAGACCAATACAAGACTACATTTAGAACAAAATGGGGCACTATGGCCTACAAGAGAATGCCCTTTGGCTTGTCCAATGCTGGAGCCACTTTTCAAAGGGGCTATGGACATGGCATTTCAGGGTTTAATTAATAAATTTTTGCTCATTTATCTAGATGATGTAATAGTATTCTCAAAAGATGTTGATGAACATCTGTTGCATTTAAAATGAGTGTTTTAAAGATGTAGGGAATACGAAATATCCCTTAATCCCAATAAAATTATCTTTGTTGTCCATGAGGGTAAGTTGTTAGGACACATAGTGTCAAATCAAGGAATTACTATTGATCCTGAGAGAGTCAAAGCCATATTAGAGCTACCTTTGCCCAATCACAAAAAGGGGCTGCAAAGCTTCCTTGGCAGAATTAATTTTCTGAGAAGATTTATTCCAAATGTTACAAACCTTTTGAGACCATTGACTATTATGTTAAAAAAGAATGTAGCTTTCAGTTGGACTAGAGAAGCTAAATGCAGTTTTGAAGCTATTAAGGAAGCTTTAGCATCAACTCCCACATTGGTAAAACCAAAATTTTTAAAAGACTTCATTTTGTATGCTTTTGGCAGCATATATTTTGTTTCTGCAATACTAGTACAACAGAATAATGAGGGCTTAGAACAACCCATTGCCTTTTTCAGCAAAGGGTTGGCAGATTATGAACAGAGGTATTGATTTGTGGAGAAACATGTTCTAGCTATAATCAGAAGTTTGAAAAAATTTAAACCTTTGATTTCCAACAATAAGGTACATTTGATTATTGCCCACCCAAGTGTGAAGGATTTTTTGCTGAGCAAGGATCTAAATGAGAAGAGGGTTGGTTGGACCACGAAGGTGATGGAATATGATATAGAAAATAAGGCCACTAAACTTGTAAGAGGGAGGGGATTGTGTGAGTAGCTGGCTGTAGGATCTAAAAATGAAGGGAAAACAAAAATGGAGGCTATTTTAGTCACTAATGATCAAGATTAGAATGTTGCACCTACATTTGGTGCAAGTTGGGTACATGATATGACTCCCTTTTTGCAGACTGGTGAGTGTCCACCAAGTTTGGATAAGGAAAAGAGGAGATACTTCAGACTACAGTCCATCCCTTATGTGTTTATTGACAATATTTTATTCAGAAAAGACCTTAATGGTGTGATGTTAAGATGTATTGATCAAGATCAGGTAGATAAAATGCTTCATGAATTCCATGATGGAACTGAAGGGGGTCATTTTTCCCCAAGAACAATTGCATGGAAAATTATGAGAGCTGGCTATTATTGGCCAAGCATGTTTAAGGATGCCCATGCATAAGCCAGAAAATGTGTAAAGTGTGCAATTTTTGCAGGAAAAGAAAAGTTGTCATAGGTTCATTTCCTCATATTGCACTCCTCAAATCTGGTGTCTATAAAGTGTTGAGTTCTTGTGGCATTCCTTATATAGGGGAAACAAGTCGCTCCATCAACACAAGAATCAAAGATCATTTCCTCAAATCTGGTGTCTATAAAGTGTTTTGTTCTTGCGACATTCCTTATGTAAGGGAAACATGTCGCTCCATCAACATAAGAATCAAAGAGCATTGTGCTGACATAAGACATGATCGGATCTCCAAATCTAATCTCGCTAAACACTCCTCGAAGACAAAACATCACATTTCCTTAGAAAACACTTCCATTTTGTTCAAAGAAGAGAATTTCTTTAAGAGGAAACTTAAAGAGGCCATTGAAATCCATAATCATCCCCACAACCTAAATCGTGATGGGGTTCGGTCTTTAAATTTCTCATGGAAACCCCTCCTTAGTAGCCTCTAGGTTTTCCCCTCCTTCCTTGCTCTTCCCCCTTGGTTCCATCCTCATTGTCCCTTAGCCCTTGTTCCCTCTCTTGCCCCTTTCGTTTTCCCCATCCTTTCCCTTTCCTTTCCTCTACTCTCCATCTACTCTTCTTTTTCAATTGTGTTCTTTGCATTTCCTTTTCTGTATTCCCCTCTTTAATTTCAATATTTTTTTCGTCCCTATTCATTTATTATGAATTCTCTATGCTTTTTTTCCTCTTCTAATCTTCTTCTTTGTGTTCTTTTATTTTTCTTTATTCTTTATTTCCGTCTTTAGTCTTTTTTTCTTTTTCTTTTTCATCCTTTTCAGTCGTTCATTTGATCTTCTAATTTAATCATTTTGTTGTTTTACTCTATTATTTTTGTTTCTTTCTCTTCTTTCATCAGTTCCTTGGTGCTTCTTGGATTATCTTTTCTCTTCTCTTTTTAGCTCTTTGCTTTCTTGGTTCTTTTTATCTTTTCTTTTCCTTCTTTCCTTTTATAATTTTGTTATAGTTCCTTGTTTTTACTCTATTTTATTTATTTTGTCTTTTCTCTTTTTTTTATCAATTTCTCTCTTTCCTTGTTATTTTAAGTTTGATTTAGTTTATTGTTTCCTCTTACAGTTGTGCTTGGCATTTTATTCTTGTTCTTTTCTGGTTCTTATTTTTGTTTCATTGTAATTGTTCGTTATTATTTTATTCCTTTGTTTTCTTACTTTTTCTAATTTTTTCTTTTACTTATATTCTTCATTTGTGTTCCCTTCTGGTTCATCTTTGTTTTTAATCTTATTGTTAATTTTTATGGCTATTTTTATCTTTATTTGATCTTCTATTTTATTTGTTGGGTTGTTTCACTCGTTTAAATTTGTTTCATCCTCTTCATTCCTTTTCCTTGTTGCTTTTTGGTTTCTCTTTTCTCTTCTCTCTATTTATCTTTTGTTTCAATTTAACATTTCTTGACTTGGTATTTTATTCCTGTGGTTTAAAATTTTGGTTTTAATTTTTTGTTTCATTGTTCTTGTTCTTTATTACTTGGTTCCTCTTTAAGTTCTTTAGATTTCTTTCTTTATCTATTTGGTTTCTTTTTATATTTGTTTCATTAGTGGTTTTTAATATTTTGGTTCATTTTCCTTTTTTCTTGTGTCTTTATTTTGTGATTGTTTTGTATTATTCTTTGCTTTTATCTGTTGCATTTCTTTTTTTCCTTTTGTTGCTTGGTTTTTCCATCTTTGACTTTCCCTCTCTCCTCTCCTTTCCTTAATGTTTGAATTTTTCCCCCCAATTTTTGGGGTTGTGTGCCCCCCTCACTCCCTTCCCTCTCCTATTTCTTCCCAAGTCTGCTATCTTATTTTCTCTTCTCTCTCTTTCTACTTATCATCCTGATGATGGATCATGGAGTATGATTCAAAACATTGATGTAAAAACTTGCACACAATTATTCCAAAAATATTGCTCACACATTACCTTTGCAGCCAATTCAAGTGGAACAACCCTTCATGAGATGGGGCATTGACTTTATCAGACCCATAAACCCACCTTCTAGCGCAGGTCACAGATGGGTACGCACTGCTACCGATTATTTCACAAGGTGGACTAAGGTAGTGGCTTTGAAAGAAGCCAATGAGTCATCTGTATTGAACTTTTATGATGATATAGTAACCAGGTTTGGTGTTCAAGAATCAATCATTTTAGATAATGCCTTGGAATTTGTAGGACTCAGAGTGAGTGATTGGGTAGTTAAGAATGGCATATACTTGAACACTTCATCAAACTATTACCCTCAAGGTAATGGTTTGGCTGAATCAACAAATAAGAACCTGATAAGAATCATTAAAATAATAATGTAGGATAATCAGAGAGCTTGGCACACCAAGCTGAAATCTGCCTTATGGGCATATAGAATAACTCCCAAATGGTCTATTAGAAATTCTCCATATGTATTGGTTTATGGTAAAGAGGTCAGATTGCCTTTGTCTGTAGAGCTGCCAACTCTTGATATTATGCATCAGTTGGAAATGTTTGAAGAACAAGACCCATTGGCAGTTAGATGTGCTCAGCTCATGGAGCTGGAAGAGACAAGAAACAGAGCTATGAAGTCTTTGGAGTATCATCAACTCCAAACTAAAAGAGTTTTTGATAAGAGAGAAACTTCCAAAGTTTTCAAAGAGGGTGATGTTGTACTCAAATGGGATGAGTTGAAAAGCAGGCTAGGAAAGTACACGAAGTTTGATAACTTCTGGAGTGGCCCATTTATTATCACAGAGTGTAGGGAGCACAATGAATTTTAGGTATCCAAGATGGATGGAGAAATTCTGCCTATCCTAGTTAATGGGATACACCTCAAGTGTTGCTTTGAGGTTTGATCTATATTACATTTGCTAGTATTAGAAGTTTTGCTTTCAATAAGTGTTGTTGCACCTTAGTTTATTTGCTATTTTCAAATTCCCTAAGTGCTTTTCAAAATAGTTAGATAGTTTCCCTACTGCAATTTGGTTTTCAATAAGTTTCCAAGGTGTTATGAGTTATTTATGCAGAGTTACAACATTGAATTAAGTTTCTTTCAAATTTGTTTAGAGTTTCTGAGTGATCCCATGCACAATGAATAGTCTATGCAACTGGTCTTAATGTTTAACAGGTAAACATATAGCAAATGTTGCCAGAAATGTTACCCATTTTTGTTACTTGCTCAAGTTGATTGAGCTAAAGAATATGCAAACTAAAAGAGAGGTACATTTCATATTTATATTTCCTATATTGCATTCAATTGTATAAACAAAAAAATTGGAAAGATTACAAGATTATAGTAACAGATCATTGCATTTATACAAGTGCATGCAACGTAGAAAAGATTTGCACAAATCTTTCTGAAAGTAATCTTTATTGATACAAAAGTGCATATTTGTCTCACACAAGCCATGAGACTAACTTATTCAATGAAATGAAGAAAAATTTATACATTGATGGATAAACAAAATAGAATGCACATATAAGGGAAGAGGCCAGTCATTTCCTGATGACTAGTTCGGTGTTTGTTGCCTTGTTTTGTCTCCTACCTTGAGCTGCCTTGTGTCCTCCTTAGTTCCCCGCTCCTAGTCCCTGCATCTGGCAATAACAATGATGTTAGAGCAGTGCTCTAAGCAATGAAGGTCTCTCACATTACATGTACATGCACCCATGAACATATAAATTGATCCTCAAGTGCATTAAACAAGCATGCAAACTGTAAATGTCCAAGAAAGCATCAGGACCATCAAGCACATGAGTCATGTGCACATATTTTTTCTAACTTATTTGCTTCATGTGCAGTTATATGGAAAGTAATGATATTTTTATCAAATTTCAACACATGGGGTAAATGTGGCTCCCATAAGGGTTGAGCTCGATGTGCTACTTTGTTGTGTTTTTAAGAGGCATTGAGAGGCAATCAACAGATAATTCATCTCTTTCTAACCTACTCAATCAAGTATACATCAGTTATGATAGAAATTTTTTTACCATTGTCTTAAGTGACATATACTTTCTCAAGAAAATTAGAAGAGAGGATGAATTTAACAAGTGAATGAAGCAGATTGCAAGGATTCATTGATTAGCTTAATCCTAGAAAGCACAAAATATGTGGATAAGGAAAGCAGTTTGTACAAAGCTCAATGTACAATGAAGCCTCATATTCATTAATAAAATGGAATCATGACAGTGCATACAATTATCAGAGTACAAGGTACATAGTGTATCTAATTCTCTACATTTAAGATTTAAATAAAAAAATGCACTCTCAGGGGAATACAATCAGCTTGCAAAGTAAAAAGGACTTCAAATAAAGCACTACTACAGTAACGCAGTATAATGAAAGCATCAAATGATTATTCAACAATAAAGTAATTCATATGTATGAGGTCACTATAGATTTGTGTGCACAATAAACAAGCTTCCCAAGAAACAACTAAAAGTCACTATGCATAGATGAAGATAAACATCATGTACAGTCTATATCACAAGATTGTGAAGACTAAGGTAGTAACAGAAGGAAAGCAATTAAGCTACAACTTATAACAAAGTTTTCTTGAAATCAATGTCATAGTGTCAAGTGCACAAAGATTCTGAAATGGTAATCTACAAATATAAGATGCAAAGTCCCTTTCAATAATTAAGAAATAGGCTACCATAACAGAGAAAGGAGTAATACTTTTCAAAACATGGAGTTTTGATGCATTCATGTTCACCTTTGCATAAAGAGTCATCACATGCACTATAGAGACATTGAAGCAAAGGATGCAAAATGCAGTCATGATAGGGGTGACAATGTGTAATAAATTTTCACTGTTTCATGAGAAACAAAGAGATCAAGAAAGCCTTAAGGACAATGCAAGAATCATTTGAAGGGAAGCAAGCTCAATGCTTATTATACAAGTGCATGCATTTAAGGCATTTTCGGATGACTGCCCTCTGCAAGAAATGGAAGGACATCCATACAGATCAAGAAACATCAGAGAAACTTTGTAATCATAAAGGGGTTTAATGACTAAAAAGTAAAGAGCAAAGGATGCAAAAGACAGTCATTTTAGGAGCAACAATGCATAAACACAACTACCACAGTCAAAGGTCCCAATATAAGATTGTGTAATTGATGGAGCAAAAAGAACAGTTGCCAATTTAAGTTTGGTCAGGGTTTCAAGATATGTTTTTTCATAGTTTCAACCTATGGTGATTTCAATAGTAGTAAAGGAAATTAGACAGAAGTACAATTACATAAGTCATTTTCCATGGCTTGAATTCAAGAAGCATGTCAAACAAGGGTAGAATGTAGTGGCAATGCATTAAAGCAAGGAGAAGCACCTTTGGTTGCATATTGCATCTTTGTTGTAGAGTATACTGTTGTTCTAATCACAGTCCATAGAGATCAAATTGATAAAAGCATGATAATCCTGCAATGATAGTGAATAGTGGGATGTTGCTCTGTCACTTTTTGAAGAGTGTAAAACTCATGAGTACAATCTACAAAAACAAGATAATGATCCCCATATTTCAAGAGGGACAGTGTTGATAAATCAAAAGCCAAGATAATATATGATTAGTTGAAGCCCAGTCTTTATATCACAGAGATATCCAAATACTTGTATGCAATCAATGGAAAATAGCAACCGAAATCTTCTAAATATTGGAGGGCAGCAAGAAGATGGTCTTGGCCATAGTATCATTGCAACTAATAAACATTGATTGTCATAACTGTTATCACAAGATGACAGTATGTATGCACAATAAGCCTTATGGATTATGGTGTGCATTGTATGGAATTTTTACTTGTGGTTAGTCTCATGTGAGTTAAGATAGGATACCATGACATGAAGCTAAAGCATATCTAAAATGAGATCTACAAATGACTCCAACAAGCAAATCTCGGTAATAAGTGTAAGTGTTAGGGGTTCCACTGTTTGTTATTGCCAGGAATCTCAACATACAAGAGATAAATAGCTTCATATCGAGGAAAGGGCTTTGATTTCTTTTCTCAGAAATACAATCAAATGGTATAAAGCCACAACTGTAGGGATCTCATAACTAGATCCTCTGGTGTTTACAAAAAATGATACAAAGATACCAGAGACCTACATTTTAAGGTGGAAATCAAACCCTAGGTCCAAGTCACGGCCATAAAGCTTCAAGTGGTTGAAGTATATATAGGAAAAGGAGGCTTTTTTCTTTATTTTCACACATTCATCCGTACCCATTTGGGGTTTCTACCAGAGAATGAAAACCTGGAGGATAGTCTCCAATTGATAATTTTACCAATAAAAGTACTGAGGAAACTAAATGTCGTGAAAGATGATTCTGGGTACCTGAAGCAAAGTATGTCAGCCATGAAGATGAGACTAAGTGGAGCTCATTGTTTACAAATACAGGAAGATTACACAAAATTCTATGAAACTGAGATTTTATTTACAATGTTTAGTGAAGATGCCTTTAGATTCTCTATAGGAAGTGTCAAAGAACGAGCTAATGAATACATAAATAAAGCCATTTGTGTCAAAGATTCAAGGCTTGAGCTTAATAAAAGGAGAAAAGTACAGAGAACTAACATTTTAATTATTTTTTGTAAGTTTGAAGCTTGAAATAAGCATGTTTTTACAGTAACATTCATAAGAGCATAGGAAGATCAAATGAGTGAAGAGAAACAATAGTTTTCCGCGGCCTATGAGGCACAAAGTCATTAATAGAAAACTTCTATTCAAAAAATTGCTTCCAAATGATGGATTACTAGTGGTTCTTTGAAGAAATGGTGAAAAATGTGAAGGAGAATCTTTTGTTGCTGCAAAATCTGCCATGTTTTAGCTCCAAAAACCCTTGTTGGTGGCGGTCGAGCTTCTTCTTGAAGCTTCAAAACAAGTGAAATGAGTTTTTTCATTTTTTCTTTTGCTTTAGGGTTTGAAACCCTAATACATGTCGATGGAGACTTGGTATTTTTGCCTAAGTTTTTGAAAAATGTAATGTGAATTAATTAGCCTGTGGGCTAAAACTATGCATTTTATGCCTTAGTATTTCAATGAGTGGAGCCTTTAAGTCCTCTAAGGGGTCAATAAGCTTTTATTTGTTTTTCTTTTGCATTTTCTTATTTAATGTGAAGTATTTTAATTAAGTGATGTTTATAAATCACTTGATTTAAAATACTATTTTTAATGCAAAGAAAAACAACTTGAGAGGTTTTCAACGCATGAGGAGAGAAGTTATGCTTGAATTTATGAATTTGCAAGTATATTGGAGTAGTTGAAGCAGTCTGGAGACATGCACCCTTGCTTATAGGAGCATTAATGCATTTCGTTGGAGGAATTGCTGGAATCTGGGGGTTGTTTTGCATGCCTAGATGCTTGGCATGGTCAAAACCCCTTTCCCCACATGTTGGAGATAGTTTTGGGGGGAATCTAGTGCCTCAATTTTAGGTTGTTTTGTAGGATCCGACCCAAGTTAGTTGATTGCTCCTACTTTGGTGCAACTACTTGGAGTTGAGTGATATATTCACTTTTCTAACTCATTTTTGAGTTAGTTCTTCTGAGGCAGATTGAGACTTAGAGACTTTTGGAGTCCTTTGTCAAACTTCTTGCAAGCTTTTGTAACTCATTTGGGAATGAATTCAGTAAAGACCTTGAATATCAATGCTTGAAGTTTGTGCCTTCTTTTTCTTGCAATATAGTGGTTATCAAGTGGTTGATCAAATTACATGTGAGGTATTTTCACTTCCTTGTAGTTTTGTCTCACATTATTCTTCCCTTTCTGCAAAAGTATGTCTATGTAGGTTGAAAATTGAGTTTTAAGTTGCATGTAGCTTTTAAACTTTGAAGGTGTCCTTTCTTTTTTTAAAAGTTAAATGCATTCAAGCCTTTTTTCAAAACACTTATACATAAGCCTACATAAATAAGTTGTGCAAGTTTTTATTTTCAGTCATTGAAAAATAAGTGTCTATTTTTCTGAATTTTCAGGTCCTTAGTATAATCTGGTGTATCATCTTTTTTTTTCGTTATCAATCTTTTAGTTTATGTTATCTATTTCTACCCTTTTCCTCTGTAAGTTTAGTAGAGTAGTTTAGGTGATATCCAATTAAGAACCAACTTTCTCTGGAGGTCCTTTTCTACTATAGGTGACCCACAACTTTAGAAAAGTTTCCATGTTTCACATGATTTGTTGTGTTAAGATTTGACTAGGGTGAAAATCATAGTGATAACTGTTCTTTTATTGGCCCCTCCTCTATATCATCTTCATGATACTCTTTCAAATCAATAATGTTGAACATAGGAGAAATGTTTATTCCACTAGGAAACTCTACCTCATAAGCATTTCCTGAATCATGCTTCTTCAAGATCTTTCATGGTCCAAACTTCTTCATCTTTAACTTGTTGTATGTACCAACTGGAAACCTTTCCTTTCAAAAATTAACCATGACTTCATCTCCTACCTGAAACTCCTTATACCTTCTTTTCTAGTCTGCCTGAGCCTTATATTGTGCGTTCATCTTATTGATATGTTTCTTCACCTCTTCATGCGCATTCTTTAGGTTCTTAGCAAAATCTTCAGCCTCAACACTACTCTTCTCCCCCTTATCCATCTTTATTAGTTTAGAAGCAGTTCTTGGACTACTTCTATATACAATCTAGAATGGTGATTTACCAGTTCTCCTGTTGACAGAATTATTAAAAGAATTTTTTTCTTGTGGTATAATCAAATATCATCCCTTAGGCTTATCCCCAACTAAGCATCTTAGCAGGTTGCCCAAAATCCTATTCACCACCTTTGTTTGTCCATTAGTCTGTGGATGGTGTGCAGAACTAAACTTCAAATATTTCTTCAGCTTCTTCCATAATGTCCTCCAAAAATAACCAACAAATTTGGTATCTCTAACTGATACTATACTCTTTGGTAGACCATGTAGTCTCACCACCTCTCTAGAAAACAACTCAGCAACATGAACAACATCACTGGTCTTATGACATAGAATGAAATGTGCCATCTTTTAAAATCTATCCACCACCACAAATATGGAATCATGCCCTCTCTTTGTCCTTGGTAATCCAAGAACAAAATCCATGCTAATATCCTCCCATGGGCTCTTAGGTACAGGTAATGGCTGATACAATCTAGTATTCTGACTTGTTCCTTTCACCATCTGGCATACTCTACAACTTTGTACAAACTTCTTAACATCTTGTTGTAACTGTGGCCAATAATAATTCTCACTAACAAGAGAAATGGTCTCATCTTGACCAAAATTTCTAGCCAATCCTCCACTATGCTTCTCCTTGATTAGATTCTCTCTCATAGAACTCCTTGGAATACACAATTGGCTTCCTCTAAACAACATCCCATCTTGGATTAAGAAATCCAACCAGCTCATCCTATCCAATGTAATAGGTTCCAAACAAGCCTTCCAAGCTTCTGCAAAATCTAGATCTTCTGGATATAAACTCTTGAGTTCATTGAACCCAACAACCTCTATATTCATCTCTATCAACAAATTTTTCCTTCTACTTAAGGCATCTAGAACTCTATTTTACCTTCCAATCTTGTGCTTCAAAACAAAAGTATAACTCTACAAAAACTCAACCCATTTCAAGTGCCTTTGATTCAACTTTCCTTGACTATTGAGATATTGCAAATCCTGGTGATCAGTACATAAAACAAATTCTTTTGGCAATAAATAGTGTCTCCATTTCTTCAAAGCTTGAACTATAGCATAAAACTCTTGATCATAGACAAAATATTTCTTCTTAGCATCATTTAACTTCTCACTAAAATAGGCAACAGGCTTACCTTGTTGACTCAAAATAGCTCCTATGGTAGTGCTAATAGCATCACAATCTACCTGAAAGACCTTATTGAAATCTGGAAGTTCCAAAATAGGTTGCTCTGTAACTTTCTTCTTCAACATATCAAATCTTTTGGTTGCTCCTGTAGTCCAATTAAACTCTTTTCTATCCCCTCACATCGCTTCAGTTAGAGGTGCACTAATACTACTAAAATTCTTAATAAACTTTTTGTAAAAAATTGCTAGACCATAAAATGATCTTACTTCTGTAACATTCCTCAGGGTAGGCCATTCAATGATAGCTTTCACCTTCTCTAGATCCATTTTAAGACCCTCTTCTAAGACAAAAATTCCCAGATACACCAATTCTCTCTTCATAAAACTACATTTCTTCAAATTAATCAACAGCTTCTCCTCCCTTAGCTTCTCAAATTTTTTTTGATATGCATCAAGTGCTCCTCCAATGTCTTACTAAAAATCAAAATATCGTCCAAATAAACAATAACAATTTTTCCTAAAAAACTCTTTCAATACCTCATTCATAAACCACATAAATGTGCTCGGTGCATTGGTTAGCCCAAAAGGCATGACTAACCATTCATACAATCCCTCTTTGGTTTTAAGCATCATCTTCCATTCATGTTCTCTAATCCAAATCTAGTGATATCCGCTCTTCAAATCTATCTTTGTGAAGTACTCAGCTGTGCTCAAATAATCCATAATGTCATCCATTCTCGGCAAGGGAAATCTATAGTTGATGGTGATCTTGTTGATGGCTCTAGAATCTGCACACATCTGCCATTCCCCATCCTTCTTTGGTGCTAGTACTACAGGTACTGCACATGGACTAAAACTCTCTCTGATCAATCCCTTCCGCAACAACTCTTGCACTTGTCTGTTCAACTCTTCACTCTCTACTGGAGTCATATGATGAGCTACCTTATTTGGAAAACTGGCTCCAGGGATCAAGTCCATCTGATAACTAATCTTTCTCATTGGAGGAAAACCTTCAGGTACGTTATTAGAAATAATAGCTTGAAACTCATTCAACAAATTTGAAACCTCTACAGGTACCTCAGTAGTATCTTCTTTATAAATTCTAGGGATCAATGCAAAACACATATGCTCATGCCTCATACCTTCTAGGAACTTTCTTCCATCAACCAAACAAATTCTTGCATTACTACATACCTTTTCCTCTGCCTCTTTCAAGGGTTTCAACTTATGACGAACTTCATCCTTTCTCAAAGAATAGGTGTTGGCATGTCCATCATGTATTTCTTGCCGATCAAACTGCCATGGCTTGCCTAACAAAAAATGACAAACATCCATAGGAATAATATCACACAATACCTCATCATGGTAATTTCCAATCTTGAAATTTATTGTTCATTTACCAAGGCTTTATGGTCCTTTTGCAACCAAGCAATCTGGTATGGGTTCAGATGCCTTCTTCTCTCCAACCACAACTTACTAACCATTTCTTCTAAAACAAGGTTATCAATACTACCTCCATCAATAATAACATTACAAACTTTACCTTCACACTTACATTTGGTGCAAAATAAATTCTTCCTTTGAGTTGGTTCCTTCTCCTCATTCGACAAGGCTCTTCTGGTAACAAGAACCTCTCCTCTTTCTACTTCCTTAGAATGTGAAGACTCAACATCTTCATCTACATGTGTAACTCATGCATTACCCTTAGGTCTTATATTTTCCCTTCCTTGATGTTGAGGACACTCATAGGCTCTATTTCCTTCTTCTCCACATTGGAAACAACTTCCATGAAAGCCTCCTCTTCCCGGTCCTCGTCCAGATCTTCCTCTTCCTCTTTGGTCTCCATTATTTTGATCACGAGGACGGTAGGTGTTATCTCCTTTCTAGTTCTAGATGCTACTAGAGCCTTCACCTTTCTTTTGATCTTCATTTTGACCTCCATATGACCGTCCACCAGTATTACCTCCATGGCCTCCACCTCATTGTTTGTTCTCAAACCTCTTGTTCAAGTGTTCTTCAACCTTTAGAGAAAACTGATAAGCATCCTCAATGGTGGTCATTCTTACCAATGCCAATTCTTCCTGTATGCTTGGATTCAACCCGTTAATATAATGAGAAAATTTCTCTTTATTCGCCTCAGAATGTCCTATTTGAATCAGGACATTATGAAATTCCTCTGTGTATTCTTTCACCGTCCTTGTCCCTTGCCTCAAGCTTTGCATCTTATTGAGCACCTCAAGCTCTGCATATTCTTGAGAATTTCAATTCATAATCAACTGGAATAAATTGTTTCTTCAATTTTGACACCATTTCATCCCATCTGGAAATTTTATCTTTCCCTTGTCTTCCTCTTTCTAACTGGACCTGTTTCCATCAAATACTGGTGTGACCTTTCAATTTTTTCTTTGCAAACCTCACTTTGTGAGGATCTTCAATCTCCTCAAACTCAAAAAATTCCTCCATGTCATTGATCCAATCAATCAATTCTTCAGGATTCAGATTTCCACTAAAAGTTGAAACCTCCATTTTAGTTCTCTTCCCAATGCTTGAGATCACCCGCAACAATCTTCTTTCTCCAGGATCCATTGGATCTTGTTCTTCCTCTTCCATTTCCTCTTCGTTTCATCTTCACTATCATCTCTATCTTGTTGCACATCTCTTCTTCAAACCTCTTGTTGTAGGGTTTCTAATTTCCTTCTAAGGGATTTGATTTCATTTCTAGGTGGATCTCTTCCTCAACCACCTTAGCCTCTACCTCTACCATACTAGGCAAGTATTGAAGGCATCTTGAACTCAATCCCCCACACTCATAGGTCTTCCTGCAACTGCCTCGCATTCGGCACTCTATTACAAGCTCAAGAACTCCTGCTCTGATACCACTTGATGAGGGCCACACTGCCCAAAACCCACAAAAATCACAACAATAGATACCAACATAGAAGATGTGAGACAAAAAAGTGACTCACTTTCAATTATTTTCAGAAAATGAAATTACAGATTAAAAGCTTACGTGCTACAGCCTTATGGGTGTTGGAAAAATGAGTAAAGTTATTTATTTGTTGCCATTGATGTCACCATCTTGGTAGTATGATGTAAGTTGGGTCCGGTACTCTTATACTGGTGCTTATCCTCTTTGGTGGCTGGTCTGGTATTTTGGTTTCCTTTCCGGTATTCTAGTCTACACTTCTCTGTGGATGATAATCTTTGGTTGCAATTTTGGGAAACTACTGATGTATGTTAAAGGCATGCATGGTCAAGTTATTTTTTGCTCTGGTGCTTATACAACGTAGTACCAACCAACAGATTGATTGTTTCCTTGTTGCGTTGAAGATTATTCCTGGCCGACTTGTTAAGTTAATTTTGATTTAATGTGAAAGCTTATGTGGGACCTATTTCTTGGTTCGATCTAACATGATGAAATGTGCTAAAGATTTTTTTGTGTGTTTGGAAATATTTTGTGAACTATTGGAGTTGACATAATAACGGTTAAAACATTTTGAAAATACTTTTTGGAAGCCAACCTAATTCGTGCCTACAATGGAGATCGGGTATATATATAAGTATACGGTGAACAGTTTGAAAGCATGAGTGAATGAGTGAGTAAGTGTGAATGGGTGTGTGGGAATATGTGCAGTGAATCTATAGGAAAGTGACAGGAAATAGTGAAGAGGTAATGAATGTGAAGGTGTGATTAGAAAGGCAGCAGTTGTGAGCATATCCAGAACTGTATTAGCACATGTTAGGTGCATCTTTCTAGTTCATTTTTGGGTTGTAAAGCCTTACTCTGTTTTGTATAATTTTTTTTTTAGGTAGTGAGCCTCCTTGTTGGACAGTGAGTCTTTTGTAGGTAGCGAGTCTTTGTACTTGGACAGTGAGTCCTTTTGGCAGTGAGCCTCCTTTTTAAAATACTATATAGTGCGAGTTAACCCTCACCGTGGTTTTTCCCTTATTGGGTTTTCCACGTAAAAATTAGGTGTTCATTGTGTTGATCTACTTTCTATTATATGTGTTTCATGCTCATATTTAATAACAAAATAGTGTGGTTGAAGATTTGATAAGTGATAAATTTTTAAGTTTGAATTTGTGTGACAATTGATTGACCCCCCCCTCTCAGTTGTCCTGCGCCTGTTTAACAATTGGTAACAGAGCTCTTGGTTCCTCCGGTAAAGTCTAATAGCTTGAGGGAGATCCTGAAGATGGAGATAATGAATGAAAAAGGAGAACTCTAGACTGCTCTTGAAGATCCTGATAAAATGGAAAGAGAAAACAAAGATTTGAAAGAGAATCTTGATGAAGCAAATGAATGTGTTCAAAAATTGAATGAATAGTTGAAGAAATTTAAGGAAAGACACAAAGAAGTCAGTGAACAACTAAAAAAGGAGATAATTGGACTAAAAGTGACAGTAGAAGAAAAGAAGAGGATTGAAGAATGTTTGAATACAATGGTGCATAAAAAGTCTGAAGAATGTTCCAAACTCGAGCAAGAGATAGTAAATCTGGGAGTGGAACTAGAGAAGGCTAAAATCTGTGAAAATAATTTTAAATCCAACTCTGGTAAACTTGAAGAAATACTTGCAGGACAAAAACCATGTAAAGACAAAGGTGGCTTAGGAGCTAATACCGGTGAATGTTCTAAAGATGTGAAGAAGAATTAAGGTAAGAGGAAGCAGAGAAGAAATTTTGCAAGATATCACCTGTGAAACAACCTAATGCACAAAGGTACCCCTCTTTTGATGGTGTTTACTTTTCTTGTAACAAATATGGTCATAGAGCAACTAATTGCAGAAGTAGGATAAACTAGTTTTCTGGCTCTCTTTCTTGAAAAATGTTTTGAATGTGGGAACTTTGGAGATAAGGCTACACAATGCAGATCTCAGGTAAGTTTGATCAGTCGGGTAATGAGAAACAGGTTTAATGAAGGCAGAAGGAATCAATTCTTTAACGGCTACTGCTATTCTTGCAATAAATTCAATCACAGAGAAAATCAGTGTAGATTGAGGAATAATAGAGGACAGTCTAATTAGAAAGGTGTGATATATTATAACTACAATAAACTTGGACATGTATCTAAAGTTTGCAAGAATAATAAAGGAAATAAATCTGCTCTAGAAGAGAAGAGTGAATCGGTAAAGAAGATTGATAAATAAGAGATGAAGCAAGAGATGGAGAAGACTTGGAAGAAGAAATAAAAAGAAGAAGAGAAATTTGAGACTCTTGATGCGTTTGTACCCTCATTTGGTATAGATGACTTATTTGAAATTTAGACCTAGCATGGTCTTAGGGGGAGCATTATCAGAAGATCATTAAAATCCCCTGGAAGAATGGCATGTCATAGGCTAGCACATGGTCAAAATGTGAAGAATGCTTGTTCAGAGGTTCTAGAAGAAGAACTAGAGAAAAATATGTTGGTATGAGGATTTTCGGACCATTTGAAGGTTTCTTGTGCTAATTGAAGTGTGTGTTTAGCAGCTTTTTGTATTTTCCGCATTTAATGCGCTTAGGGAAAACTCGACAATGGATAAGTAGAAATTTGTGATGCTTTTTGGATAATTGTGCATTTGAAATCATTGGAAAGTGCTCTAAAGATTTCTTGAGGCATTCTTGAAGTGTTTCTGAAGGGAATTTGAAGATTGATTTAGGTAATCTGGAAACCCTCTCTTTGTTTGCATAAGGAATGAAGAAAATTGAAGAAGTATCATTGAATTTCAAGAAAGCTAAGCAATAGGCAGTGGCTCATGTGGCATTACCTCTTTGAAGCTAAAAAGGGTCGAAGTAGAATAATACAATCATAGGAAAATGAAGGAAATTGAACTAGGGTTGAGCAAAGTCGAATTACAAAATATAAAAACACTAGGGATGGATTTGTGGAGTGAATTTTTGTGGGTTTCAGATAAGGAAGTTATCATATTCTTATTGAACTGTCTTAAGGATGGAAACATTGTTTTGGACAAACCCTACTTGGTCTCGAAGGAAGCAATTAAAGTGATCACTGGATTATGCAATGTTGGAGAACTTCTTGGAAAGAAAACTGTGAAATATAAAGATGCGGTAGAGCTGATTGGAATTGGCAGAGATCAGAGAGCATTATTGATTTATACACTTGCTGACTCAGCCGTTAGGTATGTTGCATATGGTATCTCATACAAAATTTATTTCAAGAATCGTGAAAGTTCAACTTCGGCTATTGTCGTACACATTGCCCACATGATGGTTAAGGAAAATAGACAATTTGATTTATGTAGCTTGTTACTTGAGAATTTGCTTGAAAATATTCAAATGTCATTGGTTGAGAATTATTCATTTCATTTCGGATCCTTGCTAGTATGCTTGGTGTTTTACTTTTTGAATTCTCTACTGGGAAAAGATAATGTGGTGTGGGAATCTAGTATCCCTATTGGAAAACAAATTTACAAACATCTAGAGTCTTTGGAAGATAATAAAAATATGTGCAAATCGTATTTCTCATCCTTGTGAGCAAACACTTGTCTGGTATATCTGCAGTAAGTTGATTTGAAGTAAGCTCTTCATCTGGGAAAAGAGAATTGGAAGTTATTATCAATGATTCCCCTCTAGAATCAAAAAAGAGAAAGGAAATGGCTAAAGACATCATTGATATTTCGCATGAGAAGGAGAAAGAATTGTTGACTGGTATTGAATCCCCTGATCCTAATGATATTCGGTCTATGATAGTTGAAGGAAAAATGAAGAAGATTGGTGAATTATGGGATGCTGCCTCGTCCATTGACAAACTGAAAATTGATGATGTGCTAGTAGATTATCTACTTCGGAAAGGTATTGAAGTATCTGTTGTTTTTTATTTCTTACTAGAGAATATGATTGAGATTGTTGAAGAAAGGATGCTGCTTGAAGGTTTGAAAGGACGTAAGATGGAATATTGGTTGAAAGAAGATGTAAAAAGGCTATGCAGAGATTGTCTAGATTGATTGTAGAAACTAAGAAGTGTGTAAAAGAGATTTCAGATGTTTACAAGTATTGTCTTTGGTGGCCTACTATTGTAGAAAACTTCAAAAGCATAATTGAAGCGATTGAAGCGGACATGAATGAGATTGGAAAGAAATTTGATATATTTGAAGATAAAGAAGGGAAACAAAGGATAAGAGTTGGTGAACTTCAAGCTGAACTGATCATTACAAAAAGAAAGAGAGATGATTTGACAAAGACCTTCTGGATTCTTAAAGAAATTGTTGAAGTTTGGTTAGAGAATCTTTCTAGAATTCTTGTTGATGCTGAAGATATTGAGAAACAATGCTCTAATGTAGATTGGTCACCCTCTTTTACTCTGTTGGGATTATTGGAAAGTACATGCACAAAATTGGAGTCTATTGTTTTTAATTGGAAGAAGTTGTATCTAGTTCTCAAAGAAAGGTATAAGAAGGTGTTTTAGGTGAAGAGTTTCATCTTCACTTAATTTTTGCTTGCTTAAATGATCTAGACTGTTGGAAGTTTTTGGAAATATTTTTGAAAATTTGATGTCACCATGTTTGCACTTGTTTTTGGCACCCTTTTCCATTGATGTCAAAGGGGGAGAGAGTTGGAATGGAGAGTGTTGGAGATGAAAAAAAATTGTTCACATGTTGCCATCAATGACAAAGGGGGAGATTGTTGGAAAAATGAGTAAATTTATTTATTTGTTGTCATTGATGTCACCATGTTGGCAGTATGCTAGAAGTTGGGTCTGGTACTCTTATACCAGTGCTTATCCTCTTTGGTGGCTGGTCTGGTATTTTGGTTGCCTTTTTGGTATTATAGTCTACACTTCTCTGTGGATGATAATCTTTAGTTGTGGTTTTGGGAAACTACTGATGGATGTTAAAGGCATGCATGATCAGGTTATTTCATGCTCTAGTGCTCGTACAACATAGTAGCAACTAATAGATTGATTGTTTCCTTGTTGCATTGAAGATTATTCTTGGCTAACTTGTTAAGTTAATTTTGATTTGATGTGAAAGCTTATGTGCGACCTATTTCTTGGTCTAAGCCAACATGATGAAATTTGCTAAAGATTGTTTTGTGTGTTTGGAAATATTTTGTGAACTATTGGAGCCAACATAATAATAGTTAAAACATTTTGAAAATACTTTGTGGAAGTCGACCTAATTAGTGCTTGCAATGGAGATCGGGTATATATATAAGTATACGGCGAACAATTTGGAAGCATGAGTGAATGAGTGAGTAAGTGCAAATGGGTGTGTGGGAATATGTGTAGCGAGTCTATAGGAAAGTGACAGAGGAAATAGTGAAGACGTAATGAATGTGAAGGTGTGATCAGAAAGGTAGTAGTTGTGAGCATATTTAGAACTGTATCAACACATGTTAGGTGCATCTTTCTAGTTCATTTTTGGGTTGTAAAGCCTTACTCTGTTTTGTATAATTTTTTTCTAGGAAGTGAGCCTCCCTGTTGGATAGTGAGTCCTTTGTAGGTAGTGAGCCTTTGTACTTGCATAGTGAGTCCTTTTGGTAGTGAGCCTCCTTTTTAAAATACTATATAGGGGTAAGTGCATGGATCTGTGATACAATTTTGGTGCCAAATTGCAAAAAAAACCCGTAATAGGCCATATTGCACTCTCCAAATGGCTTGAATTCTGAAATGAATGAATTGTGAACTCTTTCTTTTTGCAATGACTTTTGGAATACATTTTTCTAAACTCTTTCATTTTCTCTTTCTCTGCTAGGGAAACTATATACATGAAATAAACATTTAAGTATAAGTTGAAATTTACATATGGACATTTACTTTCTTATACTTTAAGTTATATTTCATGTATATAGTTTTAGGCTGTTTGAGAGTGGCTTCAAATCTCTAGGAGTTATAATGTAAATTCTAGTTTTTGGAAGATCTTAAAAATTTTAGACCGAGTCAAATTTCAGTAATCAACAATTCAAATTTCAGTAATCAGGAGGTCAAATTTTAGTAGTCAGCAAGTTGTATCTATCCCTCTCTTCCCCCTCTTTCTCTCTAACTCTCTCTCCTCTCCATCTCATAACTCTCTCTCCCTCCCTCTCACCACTCTCTCTATCTCTCTCTCTCTCTCTCACACACACACACAAACCTCTACCTCCCTCGCTAACACTCCCTCCCTCCTCCCCTCTCTACTTCTCTCTATCTCTCCTCTCCCTCCATCTCTCAACCTCACCCTCCCTCCCCTTCTTTTTTTCTCTCCTCCCAATCTCTCTCACTATTGTCCCTCCCTAACTCTCCCCTCTTTCTCTCTCAATTGCTCCTTTTCTCTATCTCACCATTCTCTCTCTCTCTCTCACTCACACACACACACCTCTATCTCCCTCTCTACCTCTCGCTCCCTTCCTCTCCTCTCTACTCTCTATCTTTCCTCTCTCTTTCCCTCGCTATACCTACCTCTCCCTCCATCACTCTCTCTCTCTCCATCCCTCTCTATCTAACCTATGTCTCCTTCCCTACCTCTTTCCCTCTCTATTCTCTATGTCTCCTCTCCCTTCCTCTACCTACCTCTCTCTGTCTCTCCATCCCTCTTTCTCTCTCATTATCTCCTCTCTATCTCACCATTATCTCTATCCCTACCTCTCACCCCCTTGTCTCTAAATCACTATTCTCTCTGTCCCACTTTCCCTCTCACTCCCTCCTCTCTAAATCACCATTATCTTGTTATCCCACTTTCCCTCCTTCCCTCTCTATGTCTCACTTATCCCTTTCTACCTCTCCCTCCCTCCAACCTCCCTCTCTCTCTTTATATCTATTTCTCATTCTCTCCTTACCTATCTACTCTTTATCTCACCACTCTCTCCATCTCC